>JAJJWW010011328.1:0-164377 GCA_023531295.1 Papaver armeniacum | reverse complement strand
CATTCTCTTCATAGCTTTGGTAGTGCTTCGCTATGTTGATTCCACTCCTGGTGGTCGTGATGGTTTTGCGGATCGACGCAATCCAATGTAGACACTCAAATGCATTTACTCTCAAGACACCACTTGTTGGTGTCTTGGTGATGCTAATATTTTCGCAACATTTATATTACTGCAAGCGTGGGCACTTAGTTTTGGTTATATCATTATAAAAGTATCTGTCATCTAGCTCGCTAGGTGGTAAGGTACTCCATATATTAGCGTCTCTGTGCATGGACAACTTTTTTGGTGGAATATAAACAATATGTATATTTTTTTAATAATAAATTTGTGCGAATATGATTTGAGATTATTTTCGATTACTTTGTCAATCAAATTAATTAAACTAAATTAAACAAAAAAATCAAAATCATCAAAACTAAACTAATACTTGATTAGAAAAGAAAAAAAAAAAAGTCTAGCACCAAAAAAATCTTCACATTAATATTTAGACTTGGTAGCAGCATCATTATTTCCTCTTGAACCATTGCTTCAAATCTTCCAACTTGTCTTCCAAATTGTCTTCCAACTTGTCAATAACAGCATTCAATTGTTTAGACAGATCCTTTACTTTTGCTGCTGCACGATTTCTTCGACTTTTTCTCTCTTTGTTTATCTCATTCAATTCATCATATACTATAACAGCAAAAGCAATACCAACTGCACCAATCGAAAGACCAAGACAAAGTCCAGCTGTTGAGAAAAAACATGGTATAAAATAATCTGAAGCCTTTTCCTTACCCATGATGATATTTTCCCTAGTTTGTGATAAATCCAACCGAAACCCTAATTGAGCGAAACCCTAATTGAGGAGATAGATACATAGACTGACTTACGGTGATCGTCTTATATAGTGTGTTCTGTATAACTTTTGTCACAAGTTTTCGTGGGACCTGCCTAGAGTTGATCTAATGGCTGAGATTACATATAGGTGAATTGCCGACTTGAAACACGAGATTCTGCCTCCTGATTATGCCTAATTGTCAGGATACCGCCACAAGCCATTGGGGTGGAACCAGTGTCCAACGCTTGATTTATCCCAACGCACACCAAACCTAGCACATACGTACAGTGCACGGGTATAAAAGAGACAAACCATCACAACCGTCTTTTCTCAAATATCTATATCTAAGGTTTCATACTACTGGTGATGTGGCAGTCAATTCCTTGTACGGCTCAAGCTTAGCCGAGCCATATCTTAACTAAGGAAGATCCTTTAAACAAAATTTTGAGAATTTTGAACATATACGCTCCTCATTTCTTTGTGTATTAACAGTTTTCATCTCATGTTCGATTTTTTTATAATCGAAGATCAGATTGAGAAGAATATTGGATCAGATTGAGAATAGCATATACAAAGTGAGTATGTTCAATGGGATTATTTGTCCTGCACCAAAAGTAAGTGATGGTGATATGCTCATATGCAGCTGTGC
Organism: Papaver armeniacum; assembly: GCA_023531295.1. Lineage (NCBI taxonomy): Eukaryota > Viridiplantae > Streptophyta > Magnoliopsida > Ranunculales > Papaveraceae > Papaver > Papaver armeniacum. Next base: position 162,908 of record JAJJWW010011328.1, on the reverse strand, counting down.
ATTAGCTTGATAATCAACATACCAACTGTTTTTGTCGGAAGCTGATATGCTCATATGCAGCTGTGCATTAGCTTGATAATCAACATACCAACTGTTTTTGTCGAAATTAATTTCCAGCTATATTTTTGTTTTTGTTTCATCATGTAACAGTGCTGTAGCAGTTATCAACCAACACAGATGAGGCATTCAACAGACACAATCTTCACTGTTGTGTTTGACGCCTTAAATTTGTTATTTCTATTTTTCTAGAAAAAAATAAGGTCTAGGTGCACTTATAGTCCTCGAAAATTCTGTGGGACAGTGTTTTCCTTCTTGTGATATATGATACAGTAATTGAAAGCTAAGAGATTAAATTTGTTCTTAGCTAGTCTTGGTATGTCACTTGTGGTTAGTTCAGGGTAATGAATTTGCCTTTTATGAATTAACGAATAAAATCTATGCTCTTCAGCTGAGATATTCAATGGTTACTCTATGAATCAAATCATTCAGAAGTTGCAGTTAATCTGTAAATACCTAGAGTTTTTATTTTCTGGGAGTCTTTCGACTCGAAACCTTGTGCGTATCTTTTATAACTTAGATACAACCTTTTCTTATGTGAATGTTTTCGCCATTAATAAACGAAATAGCTAAATTATCAGGGCAACAAATTAAAGAAATTAAACGATCCTTAATAATTTCAAGAAAATATCAAATTAGATAAACACAAAAACCAAGCAAATCAAGAGAAAACCCTAATCAATACTAATATTCAAAAATAAAAAAAAACACAGACGAAATTAACTAAACCCTAACATTATATGCATCGAACGTTCTCATTCAGATTTATACACCTTAGTAAGTTCCTCAAAATGTTCCGTAGCAGCAGCAACATTGCTCTTCATATCTACCAGTGTTTCATGAACAGCTTTCAGTTGTTCCTCGGATAACTTCTCCTTCAACTCCTCCACCTTACCATTAACGTAATTCTTGAGCATGGCAGAAACTTTTCGAATTGTTGGTATATAGAAATCTTCTTCTTCTTCTGGTTTGTTATTTTTTCGATTAATCCTCCAATCGTTTAACCCATGGTACAGTAAAGCACCACCACCTACACCAGCGGAAGCAGCAAACGCCACAACGAAAACTTTTGCAACAACCTCCATAATCCCAGGTCCTGCCATAACTATCTTTCTTCTTTCCCTACTTTGAAACTCTAAAACTCTTAACGAAGGTATATGTTCAGCCGAAACCCTAGCTAGATGAGATGAGATAATGTGAACTGATATGCTTATATTATGTGATTTTGCACTGACTTTTTGTGCAAGATACAACTTGAGAAGGATGCGCTCTTCCAAGGCACCAAGTACGGGACTTGGGTTTATGAGCTTTGGGCCAAGGGATCCATAATGATACGGGACTTTCTTTCCGTCCAGAATAGTCGCCGGGATAAGGGATGTCCGAGGGGTAATATTTTCTGGTGCGGTGGATAGGGCGTCGAGAGTTTTTGCAAAAACAGAAAAGAGACAGAAAATTTCTGTGGTTGGCTCGTATTTAACCCAGTATGATCATTCGATTCTCGTGAGGCTCATTTTGCATGTGCAAACTTTATAACCCAGTATGATCATTCGATTCTCGTGAGACTCATTTTGCATGTGCAAACTTTAGTGAAGTCTGTAGTCGAAGATGGCCCTGATGGGTAAGTTTCACTGATACGGTCGAGCAAAAGCAGCCAAGGTTTCTAGGCGCAATGAACTCTATGGAGAACGCCAGTGCTTTAGCTTAATCAAGAGAGGAGATAGAATACATAAAGTTCTCAAGGGGAAAGCCCAATACATAAGAGCATTTTGCATGTGCGAATTCCCATGCCGACCCGTATACTGGTCGTCTCGTGAAGCTGTCTCATTTGGCCGTCCCACATAGGGATTCCTAAAATTGGTTGTTCAGATAATGATTAACATGATGTCGTTGAGAGAAAAACTCCCGAAAATGATTAACTGAGCGCAGGTTGGGATCCCGCGGTATGTCCTGCCTCTCACACTGAGGCGGGACCCACACTAATAATACACTAATAATGACCTTGTTGATCCGTGGTTTGGGGGGCTGGGGAGAGTTTTCTGTGAGGTTCGGGACAACCCGCGGTGCCCAACACTCGATAGCTCTATCATCTCCGAAAAACTCCACCAAAGATATTGTGTTTGTGTGCATATTAAAGATCAATGTGATAAGGAATTATTAGGTTAAATATGAGGACTTACCAGGATTAAAAAAGATTTAGAATGGAAAAAATATTTTTGGGAATCTCATCTTTCTTAAATACGACTTTGCTTTGACCAGTCAAGACATCAAGATCTAAAGGGTTGACCATGCAATCAGAGTTAGAAACTTGGATTATCTAGGAACAATAGTATTTGAAGGATTTCATTGAACATGGTCTTCCATATGAAGAGAGAAAACCACTCAAACAATGTATGCCATTATCATTTTAAGTACTTAAACAAATTAATTGAATTTTCTAAATTTCAATGAAATGGAAAAAAGAGATGAAACTTAAACATTAAACTTAATCAAAAAATCAAAAAGAGACCATCAAACTTATATAGAAAACACAAAGAACCCGAAACACCTATCAAACCATCTCAAAAGTTTAATAACTCCATGATATCATCAACATCATCCCTCATGATATCAATTTTAGTCTTCAACTTTTCCACCTCTCGATTGTTTTTCTCCGTGATAACATTCAATTGTTCCTCGGTTGTCTTCACCTCTTTTGGCTCTTCAACCTTGTTGCCGTTATCATCTCTTTTGACCGGTTCAGTGGTTTTATCTCCAGGTAAAAGTATAAGTAATCTTTCAAGTAGTTTTTCGATCAAATCATCTTTGCGTTTATTTCTGTTACGAGTCTTCTTCCAATCGTTTAACTCCTGATGCATAAATAAACCGGCAAAAACACTTGCCGACATAAGAACGAAGCAGCCTGCTGCTTCAAGAGACATGACTATTTTTCTGTGATAATGCTTAGTTTGAGGATACAATATAAGAAAAATGAATATGGGTTCAAAACAAAACCCTACGCAACCCTAACTGGATATATAATCGGGACATAACTTGAGAAAGAAGACACCTTTTGCTGAAAGGTGGATACAACAGGGTGAGCATTTGGCCCAAAGTCCGTTTACATCCGTCCCAGACGCATTTTTGTGGAAGGGTGTCAGAACCGTGTACTAGTGGACCGGATGGGGATGCAACTTTCGGGATCCGATGGATTTTGGATTGAATGCGGATCCACTCTTGAAAATTCGTTTCACATTTGCTTCAGTTGAGGAGCTCTGAGGATCAGGCGACATTCTGAGTCAACTCAATTTAATTTTATTTATTTTTAATCTTCTCCTTTTTCATGAACATATATATTTTTCATTTGTTTTGATTAAAATCTTTATTCATGATTATTACTACAACAATTATTTTCTTTTCATACTGATTTTAAAATTAGTTTAAGTCGATTTATATAATAATTTTGTTTCTTTTATTTTTATTGATTTTCTAATTTAATGGTTTGATAATCTTTATTCCTCTTCTCTATGTGTTTACCGATGGTTTCTCCCCTAATGATGTTTGCTTTGTTAACGGTTATGATCAACGCGTTTGCAGAGTATGTTACAAAGCTCGTTGAAGCACATATTTGTTGCTTGAAGACCATTCATGTTTGGAAGATTAAACAGAGTTTCAATATCGAACCGATCCAGCACTTCAAATCCCGCTCTTTGACTAATTTCAAATTTAGTCAAAACGGTTACCTTTTCAAATTCCGTTTCCTAAATTTTATCCTTGTCAAAGTCAACAGCCACACCCCCTTAGAGCATCTCCAATGCTAGGGGTCAAGGTCTTAAATTGATATGACACATAGGATTTAAGACATTTTATACCAACTTTTCATCTCCAACACTAGGGTGGAGGTCATAAAGGAATATGACATGTCCATGTGGGGACCAAGTGGGGGTAAAGGTGAAAGTCTTATTTAGACCTTCTTTATGACCCTGGGTCTTAAGTCCACATCATCTTTTGTATCTAAATTTAGACAAAAAATGTTAGGATAGGACCTTGGGGATTGAAGATGGGATTTAAGGTAAAAAGTCTAATATTTATTATTTTTTGTCATGTAGTGAATGACCCACACTCAAAAGGTCTTAATAAGACCTTCACATAGGATGACCTTGACCCCAAGCATTGGAGATGCTCTTATATAGATTTCAATCAAAATTATGGCCTAGATTTTTCGTTTCCCAATCTATAGATATGTTAGGTAACCCTAATTACCTTTTCATATATGATCCAAAAAATTGTAGTCTCGTCTATTCTCATCATCTATGCAGTTGCATCCTAGATCATAAAATGGAATTGGAGAATATAAATCAAGTCTCAGATATGGTTAACAAATTTAAGAAGGCCGTTATTTAATTAGGTGATACATCAGAAGTGATTATCTGCAACAGTGATAATAATAAGGAAGACAATGAAGATGTGGAATGGGAAGCTAGTCTGATTGATAAAATCTTTATTGAAAGCACTATGAGTCGTAAGATAGTTGACAAATATATCCCCTTCACATGGCCATTCATATCCTCTGAAGATGGTGGAAATTGATCCTAATGTGATGGTTTTCAAATTCCGTAAAAAAGAACTACTGAAGCTGGTGTGGGATTTAAGACCATGGAGTGTAAATGGTCATTTACCTGGTTCTGAATGATTATAACCCAAAGAAATCTATAGTAAAGAAGACTGGGTTTCCAATGTTTTTGGATTCATTTGAAAGGTGTTCCTCCTGAGCATATGAATCCGGAGTCTGTGAACAAGATGAGAGAACTAATTGGTGAAGTTATAGGCATAAAACATACTGTTGTTATACAAATTGCTGGTGATCCAGTAAAAGTATGTGTGCAGATTGATCTCATCGATCCACTAAGAAGAGGAGTTAAAAATTTAACCCATGCTGGTGTTATAAGATAGATTAAACTCTTCTATGAAAAGCAACCAAATAATTTTTTTCCAGAATGTTACATTGTTAATCACTCAAAGCATGTTTGCAAAGATGCTGCTGTTTATCTTGCTAAGGCTCATGAAAATCATATTTTTTTGGAAAGCCAGATTGAATAAAGGATACCAGAGTAAGAAGATTACAAATGTTATTCCGGCTTCTAAGAAAAACCCTAGGAAAGTAGAGAAATTTCCAAGCTTTATTCCCCCAAAAGATGATGCATTTATTAACATAAAAACTGTTTTTTGGAAAATTTCTTCTGATAGAAATGGTATGAGAATTTGTATTGATGAAGAAGCACCTGAAAACCAACAAGTATATGTTTGTGACATGAATGGCCTTCCTGCATCAAATCAAACTACTCATATGATCATGGATGGGGAGAACCAATTTAAAAACACAAAAGGAGAGAATGGGGTGATTTTTTCACAAACTCTGAAAGTTTTACTTATCATCTAATTCTTCCTTTTAAGATGAAGAGAGACTATCATGAGAAACCAGTGGTTTTGACCATAATAATCTTTGAGCAATCTTTAAGGAGTTCTCAGGCGTGCATGCATTCCAAGAGAATGTTTTCCAAAGAAATTTCCTATGGGACAATTTTTAAGGAACGGACAAACACAAACTTGTTAGGTTTAAGGTGTTTGCCTGGTCTGATACCAATTGAAAAAGCGGGGGTACAACAACCACATCCAATATTTCGCTTAGCAATCTATATGGAAAAACTCCAATATACTTTCTAGAGAATCAACTAGACAATCAAATTTCAATCTAGATAAAAAGTATATCAAAGAGTTTATATCTCAATCTCTCGATTTGATCTTTACCCAAGCAAATAGAAATCATGAGTCTTTATCAAAGAGAGATAACTTGGATGGTACCAAAACCAATATCGAAGTGTCAATCAATTTAAATCAACAACCAAAAGGTCGGAATTCTAATTGATTGAACAACGCACAACCTGTGATATTTCAATTATATAAACAAATATAATACGGAATAGAAATAACACAGTATACCTAATTTTTTTAACGAGGAAACCGCAAATGCGTAAAAAACTCGGGGGACCTAGTCCAGATTTAACACACATTGTATTAAGCCGCTACAGACACTAGCCTACACTAAATTAACTTCGGTCTGGACTGTAGTTGAACCCCAATCAATCTCACACTGATACAAGGTACAGTTATGATCTTACGCCTCTGATCCCAGCAAGATGCTACGTACTTGATTCCCTTAGCTGATCTCACCCATAACTAAGACTTGCTACGACCCAAAGTCGAAGACTTTAATAAACGAATCTGTATCATACAGAAAAGTCTATGGTAATAGATAAATCCGTCTTCCACGAATATACCTACGAGTTTTTGTTTCGTCTTTTGATAAATCAAGGTGAACGGGAACCAATTGATAACCCGGACTTATATTCCCGAAGAACAGCCCATTATTATCAATCAAATCACAATAATCTTAATCGACACAGCGAAAAAAGATACTGCGGAATCACAAATGATTAGACGAAGTGTTTGTGATTTCTTTTATATCTTGCCTATCAGAGATATAAATCTCAAGCTAATTATTCCAATTGTACTCATACGATAGAAACAACAAGATCAGATCACACAACTACAAGAAAATTAGTATCGGTCTGGCTTGACAATCCCAATGAAGTCTTGAAGTCGTTAACCTGGTTTAGAGAAGAAAACCCAAGGTTAAAGGAGAATCGACTCTAGCTTATGCAACTAGTATCACACGTAAGGTGTGGGTATTAGGTTTCCCAGTTGCTAGAGTTCGCCCTTATAAAGTCTTTCAAATCAGGGTTTGCAATCAATGTTAGCTTAGTAACAAAGCATTCAATATTCACTGTTATATGAAAACCTGATTATATTCAAGCTAATATTTCTCAACCGTTGGATTGAAACCTTAGCTTGTTACACACAATGAAATGTCCAATTTTGGGTTTATGTAACCATTCCCAAACATTGACATTTTTTGGTTCAACAATTGTTAACCAAATGGTTAGACATATGAGCAATTTCATATCAACCATACTCTTCTTCACCATAACTAGTTCAAATGACTCAAATGAACTAGTTAGAGAGTTGTTCAATTGCTTAGATCTTATGTAACTACACAAGACACAATCGAAGCAAAAACGGTTTGATTCACTCGAATCGGTTCATGAACTTTATAGACATGGTTTGAAAAAGCATTCCTTAGTTTATATAAACATGAGTTCAAGAACAACCGATTTTAGATATAACCTACTCAAGTTCGCGAAAGGAGTTCAGAAACTCCAGCAGAAATTCTCGGGTCGAGAACTTCCGCCAGTTCGCGGACTGAGTTCGCGAACTTGGCTCACACCACATTCCGTTTCTCTTGATCAAAAAAGTTCGAAACTTTGGTTCAAGGAATAAGGACTTATACATATATGTGTTTCCACAACAATGCTTATATCCTACCAAAGGTTATGTAATCTAAACTCTTATTTCAATCATTAAAACATTCTCAGAGGACGTTATATAACCGTTATTCACAGACCATTTTTCGTTAGAGCAATTTTCAAAGTGATTGAAACATAATATGACATTCGTCACTAGGTAAATAGGAATTTGGCTAAAGCGAAAGATTACCAACACATATTTCGAGAAATAGATAGGCGAGTTAAACTCGGCTCGAAATAGCAAATGTGTATAATGAAAGTCTATATATCAAAACGACTTTTGTCTCAAGAATAGGAGATAGAGTAAATATACTTTTGAGTGACAGATAAGTTCAAGTCTTCACATACCTTTTAGTCGATGAAGTTCCACCAGTTCCTTGAGTAGTCCTTCGTCTTGTATGATAATTGCCATGGATTCTTGAGCTCAACTACACTTTCTATCCTAGTCTGAGACCTTTAGCTAATAGGCTAGAAATCAAGACTTATAGTTTTGATCACTAATATTGACAAACATGCTTGAGATAGCAACGCATGCGAGTTCGACCGAGCAATGATCTAACAATTTACTTAAACATTCAATTAAGAAATTCTGCTACAAAGCTTAACCGAAAAACTAGCCCCGCTCTGAAATATACATATATACAAGAACTCCTCTGAAATGATACATATACAATAGTCTTTTGGTTTACAAATAGAATAAAGAACATAATAAACATAGACGAAGTTAACCAACTAACGAAATCAACCCTTGAAGATTTCGCTACGCAACTTTGATCTGTCTCTGAAACTCTTTTGATGACAAGCCATGCCTACCTCGAGATCCAAAATCCACTGGTTCATCCTTTGAATCGATCTTTGTTAATATAGACTAACTTCAGGTAGCAGAAGCAAGCCTCCATGGAGACTACCAACAATCCAAACAACCACATCCAATGTGCATCTCACTTATTCAACAACATTACCACTAATATTAAGAACTTATTACCAATGCCTGCACTGCTCTCTCATTTCAAATACACACAACTATCAACTCTGTATATTCAATTGCATCATTATCTTTACAACCCTGAAATCCAATAAGTCACCACTGCCAGCAACAGTTGAACTCCCATTCTTCTTGTTTTAACTTGATTCATCAACTCATCTCCAACATCAGTAACCCACCAGTTCAGTTCATTTAACACTCAAACCATCACCTGAACATCCATATCTTCATAATTGTAGCTAAGAAATGAACTCCCTCAACCCAGTTCAGTTCAATACTACTAACCATGGTATGAACTTCAATTCTACCTGTATCACCACCATCATCTCAAATAGCATTCTAAACAATTTCAGTATCTTAACATACCAACAACTCCCGTACAAATTCATCACACATCATAGTTCATGGCATCTCATAACTTCAACAACTTAGAAATTGTAATACTTTAATGGGATTACAGAGAAGAACCTTTACCTCAAACCATCTTTGCTCAAGCATCAAACATATCGACAATTAAATTAATTCCAACATCTTCTTATTAACAGAATTGAGCCCCGGTTCATCAATTTCATCTTGATTTCCATAAATCACAACCTCCCTAACCATCAATTTTAAATTATTCTTCAACCTTAAACTTTAATTCAATTCAAACCCATCTCAAATCAATCTTCTAGATATCGATTCCATCTTCTAATTCGTCTTTAATCGAATCTCATACCCAGATTCAGAAACCCTAGTTCTCAGTTCAACTCCAAGACAATTTCAGAACTTCAATTGAATCTAAACCCATGATTCTTCAACTCTCCATAGCTCTATATTTCATCTTCTAAATATTCAGGACATCAATCACCTCTATAAACCCTAATTTCAGAAATCATATCTTCAATTTGTATCCACAACTCAATCCTCTTCTTCATAATTAACAGAAACACCAACTCCTCTTTGTATTATACATCCCCATGATCTAATCCTCTCAAGCAGTACCTCAAATCTAACTCCACATCTTCGACAGAAGAAGAACAGAGAAGAAGCAGAATAAATTAAAAAAAAAAAAGAGAAGAAAGAAGAAGAAAGAAAGAAATAACTTATCTTCTCAGTCTGGGGTCGATAAGACCAAACCAAAACTACTAAGGCACCCACATCTTGGATAAGGGATGCCATAAAATCCATCAACAAAATGACTATTTTACCCACCGTAAACAAATTGATGAAACTTCTTCACCCAGTTTCCGAATGATGTGTGCGAGTAGTCTATTCCGCGTAACTTTTCGAAATCTAACCAGTTGTACTAGTTTCGTATCTAAATCGTTGTTAGATTAGTTCCTATTAATTAACGTTCGTGGTAAACTAATCGAATTATTATCGGATAATTCGTCACTTGACCGGTCTAACAGCGTTGACGAGCTTGAGGGTCTTTACAGTCAGGATCTAATAATCTCATTAAAGAAACATCTGAGTTTCATGAATGCCTCAGCTGGCACAATAATATGTCAAAATTCTTCAGATTCTACGTTTATGCAATATTGTTGTCCCAGCAAACACCTTACGCTCAATTCATCATAGCATATCACATTTGAAAATTATGCTTGACTCATCAAGGCTAAGACTCACAGTCTAGCCAAGTCAATAATTTACCAACTAAATGCACGTCTGCCTTGCAGATTTCACATACATGAGACATCAATCGTGTCTCATGGGGGTATTCATTAGGGTTTTGGTCTAGCGGCCTACAACACGTGTGGTGTAACAGTACATCCACGATGAGAAATGTGAGTAAATCGTGCTAGTAATTGAAGGAGTAAGAAAAGCAGTGGATGGACAATCAACCAAGTCTCCTACACAATGTGAAACTGGTTCAACCATGATTTCCCACTTCCCCATTCTTTCACTCATCTTCAACCGTCACACTTACTGGAGATCAATGTGTTGACTACTTATGCAATACAATATAAATAGGTTCAGCAACCTATGATTTGATAACTGAACATAACTCAGTCGAATTTAACTGAAATAACTCAATCAGTCTGATAAGGATTTATCAACTTTCCCTCAAATTTGCAGAAGCCTCCAATACATAAAACTCAACACATCCATAATCCATCAATTACCATTGATCTCACATAATTCTCAGCTTCTCTCCTACAGACCCTCATCCCTCTTTGTAACTGAATTGACTCTGGAACAACCATTATCTTTGTTTAGGCCGGAGTCATACAGATTGATCTCTCAAACTCAAAGCACTCCCGTGCAATGCATCCGTTAAAGGTTTAGGAAATTTGCTTAATTAAGAACCCGCCTACAGAAAAACTCTCCACTTTTCCGCAAACCAGTAAATCGTTTTTACCCATCAACAAATACATAAACAAGCCGAGATAAATACTTGTTGAGATAACAATAAATACTCCAAAGCTTTCTGACATGACTATATTTATAAAACATTTAGTTTCAAGAAATATAATTGAATATGAGTTTACACCAAAACTCTAATCGTATATATAATCGGGACTACGGCTTGAGAAATAAGAAATCTCTTATAAGTGTCGTAAATCAAGTGTATTGCAAAATGTGAGAATTCACAACTACATGGCTTGCAAAATACCATTTCCCACTGGAAAAAATACCGAAAGAAGGTAGTAAGGCTTTCAGATTATATATCCAGATTAAAAGTCCTTGAAACTCCTAGGTATTCGATCAAGATTTGTAAGAAATCTATTAGAATCTAAGATTCTTTTTTTGAAACTTTGTAAATCTAGGCAATACCATAACCTATTTCTGACCATATAAATATCGACTCAATACACCTTGTTAGATTACCAGTCAATATTATATTTGGATTGAAAAATTTTGGTTAAAGCTTATAGAAAAATTAAAAAAATTTAACAAAATATTTTAACGATCTTACTTGCATTTCAATAAAATTTAGTCGATTATGGTGCTAGGTTCCAAAGGTTATGAACCAATGCACCTACTCGATTCTAGTGTTAGGTTCCATGATTGACTGGTTGTTCGGTAAATTTAGTTGATTACTTATTATATATGAATCAACTTAATTATTAAGACAAATTTTCAATTTATTAAGCGTTCTTACAAGTATCATCGTAGCCATTCATATGTTTCGATTGTTGACTCTAATGCTGCTAGATCAAGAACGATTTAGAGTGTGCTAGATCAAATTTTTCTAAACCCTTGTTTTCTTTTTTCTTTCTTTTTATGATAAAATTGCAAACTTAGAATTTGTTGGGTGAAACCTAGCTGATTATATGAGGCCATGTGTCTTTTTGACATAAAAAATGTATCAAAGTCATTCCCAAAACGACCTGGGCAATCTTGATTCAACTCTTGTAATTTCACCTAATCGGTTAAGTTGAGAATAAAAAGAAGTGAAAGATTTCTATTGATTTTTCGAATATCAAAAAGTTTGGGTGTCAATATTAACCGGTACTTGCATGCTCACCATAGAGAACAATCAAACAATAACATTTAATATAAAAATCTAATTATGTTCAATAAATAATAATAAAAAAATCCCTAGTATTGTGAATATATATAATTAGAACCGAACCCTGACTTTCTAGTAATGTGAATCCCTAATATTGTGAATATAATTAGACAATCAATAAAACCTAAAAATAAATCCATAAAAAAGAAACTAAACCCGATCTCTGACCTTCTAAAGATCTTCCTTTTTCTCCAATGATAAAGATTTCATTAGCGCATCAATGTTATCGTTAATCTTCATAAGATCGTTCTTCAAAACTTCTGAACCTTCATGCAAAGCATTCATCTTTGGGCTCATCTTTTCATCTTTAATTCTCTGGTCTTTCTCAGCATTCTTCCATTCATCAATTTTTTGGCTCAATTTTTCAAGTTGTTCATACACATCTCTCCGATCAGGTGTAACTTTTTTCTTCGTACCAGCACAATATCTGCTAGCCCGTTTCCACAAATCACCAACATACTTGCATAAATCCTCATCATCAATAGCCCAATACAGTATCCAACATGTCATAGGTAAGGCAAGAAGAAGATTACCACGACCCATGACTAGCTAATTATTTTCACTGGTGGTAGTTTGAAAAAGGGGTTGAAGCTATTCAATAACTAAACCCTAGCTGAGAAAAATATTTTATGGTTACGAATCTTACGTTTCTTCCGGAAGGGGTTAACTTTTTATCCAAGAAAAGCTTTTGAAGGGGCCTTATTCACCTGCTCTTTGTTGGTTCGAAAAAGCCCGGTAATAATCCGTCACGACTCACGAGTTGTCATTAAAATTTAAAAGCTCCCGTAGGACTTATGAGTTGGGTAGTGATAGGCACACGCACATCCTCTATTTTATGCATATTTTCACGTGGACACCCCCAATCACAGCATAATAATTTTTAAGCAGAAAACCTATTATACCGAGTACAAATTTGTGCGCCCCACTTTGTACATTCCGGCACTCACTTATTAAATTAAGTTAAACATATGTAGACTAGAGCAGAAAATCCATTACGGTAATTCGGTATAGATTAAATATGCCAAACATGGTGTGCCAGTTCTCTTGGCTTCCGATGCCTTTGGCGAAGTAGGGTGTGCTACATCTAGTTTTTCACAATGATATAGTATAGTGGCTAGAAACAGAGATGTCCTGCCTACTTATCCCACAAAACCATGGCGCCTGGCAAAAAAGGTGTCCAAGCGCCAAATTATATTTCATTCCGTTTTTTTCTAAAAAAAAGGCCCTCGCCTGGGGCGCTAGGCTTGGCGTCTCGCCTTACCTAGTGCCTTTTACAACATAGGGTGATATTTGGACGTTCTTCAAGAACTTTAAATTTAAGTGACGAATATAACATTCACTACAATTCATAACAAATCTGTCAGGAATGGTTCATGTTGACATGGATGTAAAGAGGAAAAAATTGAATATTGTAATCATAAAAGAAACCCAATGAACGATCCCAAAAATTAATGACATGGATATAAAAAGAAAAAATTATCTTGCCACTAAGAATTAAAAAAACACAAAAACAAAATATTAGGTAGTATTGTGATTATCCAAAAGAAAAACTAAAAATCCTAAATAAAATAAAATACATGAAATCAAAACCGGCGACTAATTTTTCAAACTACTGTTCCGTTTGCGGCCGGAAGAAAGATTCCATCAGTTCATTAAATTTTTCCATAGTACGATCAATATCTTGTTTGGTAGTTTGTATTCCTTTATTCATAGCGCTCAACCGTTTAGCTTCAATTCTGTTGCCTCGGTCAATGCGAGCATTCATCACTTTATCAATTCTCTGGCTTATTTCTTCAAGTTCTTCACTCGAGTCATCTTCACTCGAGTCATCTTCATCTTCCTCATCAGGTATAATTATATTCTTTATATCAAAACAATATCTCCCAACACGAACCAACAAATCATCAATAATCCGGCGGATCGTATCATCCTGAGCCGCATTCAGTACGCAGCCTGTTGCAGCTAAGGCAACAATAGCTATACCAAAATTATTGTAACCCATGTCTAGCTAATAATTCTCTATCGATGGTTCGAAGAAGATTTAAGAAGAAGAATGTGAGGGTTGAAGTTGTTCGTTACCAGAAACCCTAGTTGATATAAATACTGTATTGTTGGCCGCAGGGTTTAGCTTCTTATCCAAGATAAACTTAATTAATTTCTGAAGATTAAGTTAGTGTGTGTTGGGCTTACACCCGAAAAAAAGTCCAATAAAATATTTATTTTCCAGAGCATCCATAATGGTGGCTGCCTAAAGAGTATTTGGATCCCAAGAGCAAGAAGTGCGAAATTTGATATTTCAGATAAATCTTTAGATTATTTTCCAACTACAACAAACATAAAAATGAAAATACAAATCAATTACATTTAGTTAATTAATTGAATTGTTTTCAAACAGAAAAAATCACAAGTTTGTGAAGTCTTATTATTCAAACAAGTTAAAGCCAGTGTTATTCTTCATCCATCTGTAAGAGGCTTCGAGCTGATTTCTATTTCTTGCAGACAACACCACGTCCGTTAATGCCACTTCCACAAGTTAGGCTAGCATACTCTGAAGAAGATCCACTGCTAGAAGAGGCAGAGCCGGTGAATCTAGCAACAGCACAATCCTTTGCGAAAACATTTGAAGTGATAAACTTATCTTCTCCACCAATGACAGACATTGATGCTCCCATGTTCACTTTACTCACGTAGTTGTTAGCGTAAGTCTGTCCCAAAACTCCATTTACGTTCTCACCGAGTGAATAGAACTTGAAGCCGAGGTCAAGATGAGCAAAGCAATTGTCTTTAGTTATTCCGTAATTGTGAACTGTAGATTCCTCTTCGGTAATGGGTACGACATTAGCAGTTATCTTGAAGTTTCCTTCTACTTCAACGATGATCTTGTTAGTTGTGCTTGACCTTGTGACAGTGACAGTTGGTGCAACTTCAGACTGCCATTGTGCACCTTCTGATTCAGGCAAGTAAATGGGCTGCCCATCAAAAGTGAGTCCTAAACGGTCGACAGAATCGTCCCAAACAGCTGTCTTTCGAGCGCCAATATAGATTTGGTGGTCACCGAAGAGGATACCGATGGCTTGAACCCAAGTGAAGTCTCTCTTCAAGTTTTTGTTTCTTTTACCAATGAAGTGGGCATTTATGTGAAGGTTAGAATCTGAGAGAAGGCAAAAGTCACGGTTTTGTTTCCCGTGGAAGTAGAAAGTGATCCCATCACCACCTATAAATCTTGGATCTTGGCAAACAGCTCCTGGTTGATCACAGCCTGTGCACATTACATATAATTTACCTCAGTTAGCATATATATATTTACATATATGTGATCGAGTCGTATATTAACTAATAAACATGGACAAATTACTATAAGGGAAATGGTATACTTACTACACATGGGTTTGCAGGTTACACAATCAACAACACATCCAGTTGGGCAAGCAGCAGGACAAACATGCTCAACATTGTAGCACTTCCCGTACTTTGGGTTTCTGCACCTAGATCGTCTCTTTGCTGAAACCTCGGAACTTGGTGGAACGGATGGAGTTGTTGGGGTAGGAGTACTAGGAGTAGAAGGTGGTGTAGGAGACACAGGAGGTGAAGGAGTAGGCTCGTTAGGTGGTGTAGGATAGACCGGGGGTGATGGAGTTGGCTCTGAAGGTGGTGTAGCAACAGGAGGCGAGGGAGTTGGCTCAGTAGGTGGTGAAGGGTACACAGGAGGTGAAGGAGTTGGCTCGTTAGGTGGTGTAGGATATACCGGAGGTGATGGAGTTGGCTCAGAAGGTGGTGTAGCTACAGGAGGTGTGCTAGGAGTATCACCTTTACCTTTGCCCTTGTTTTTATCGTCATCCTTTTCTTTATCATCATCATCTCCCTTGCCTTTTCCCTTGTTGTCATCATCGTCCTTTTCCTTATCATCGTCGCCCTTACCTTTCTTGTCATCGTCATCCTTTTCTTTATCATCGTCGCCTTTACCCTTGTTGTCATCATCACCCTTTCCCTTATCATCGTCACCTCCTTGTGGTGGACTAGTTTCAGACGATGACCCAGTATCGGGGCCACAAACAGGTTTACATGAAACACAATTGACATGGCAACCACTGTCGCCGCAGAACTTAGGACAAACCTTAGGCAAGTTGTAACATTCCTTGTACTCCTTGTTCTTGCAAGTAGCTTGGCTTGGATTATCGAGTCCAGGTGGATATCTGGCTGCCTCTGCCACAAAACCCATGGCCAACAAGACCATAACAGATGCAACACAAAGATGCATCATTGCAGGAGCCATGATATATTGGTTGCTCGCAGTTATCTCTACCAAATGATTTTTTTCTCTAGTTAGAAATGATGCTGTGAGTGGTTTGATGATTTAAGTTTGTAATCTCTTGCAACTATTTATGGGGGACTGAATTCCTTCATATATGTACGGAATCAAATATATTAAGCATTGCCCTTTACCAATACTGCAATTTAGGTTCTCTACTTCACATGGGGTGGCTATTTCTATAAATAATAATAGTATATAAATATCCAGGTAAACTCTTTATGTCATTAGCTAGTAACTTGGTGTTTAGGTTTACTTTCTCTTTTCGTCTCCCTTCTCATATAGTCCACCAATAAAAAAATGTAGTAGTAGTAGTAGGCATTAAGTAACGCGATATCACCATACTTCGAATACAGACTAGCTAGTACTTGCTTGGACTGGAGTTTCCTCCAAAGAAGAAGACTGACTTAGAGATGAATATTTTCTCAAGGAATCATTTTCTCTCACTACAATGTAAAAATCTGACAATGCTATGGATATTGACTTAAAAAAATCTGACTTTACCACACCATATTACAACAACATCCGTAAAAAAGAAGACTCTCGTAGTGATGAAGAAGTGGGTGCATCCGATTATCATGATTTCGATCCTACCGAATTTGATAATTTGTTGAAAGAAGAAGAGGATGTCAACCAAAGAATGCTTGAGGATATTATTCAAGCACATGAACAATATCGTCGGGAAGAAGAAGGTGATAATGCTTCTAATAAACAGGCATGAGTTGTAACAATCTACAAACATGTATTTGCACGTCTCGATCGCCCAAAAAGGAAAAAAAAATACAAAATATATTTCCAGAATCGGTTTATTCGATAACACCACATAAACCGATTTTGTGTAAAATCCCCAAATTGGGTATCATAATTGGTTGTTGTTCATCACCATATAATCCGATTGTAGTAAATTTTTGGCGCGATGGGTACGTGACCAAAATCGGTTTATGTTGGTGTTTGTAGGTGAAAATGGTTTCTGCTGATTTCAGTAATTGCGGGTGTGCAAGTGAGAAACAATTTAAACCCTAAACAATGTACTGCAAGGGAGTACTTTAGATTCGAGAGATCAATCTGTACAAGTCCGGCCTAAACCAAGAAATGGCCGTTCCAGACTTGCTTCGGTCACAAAGTGGAGGAGAATGGGTTGGTTTTGGGGAGGGAAGCAAGGAAAGTGGTGAGAGCAGGATAGTTGATTCTGGAAGAGTAGTTGGGTTACTACGACTTGTTATCAGAAAAGTGAGAGAGCTAACAAGGTGAGCTAGCAAGTAAGTATTTATGAGTGTTGTATCTCCCGTATGAACTTGTTGTTCAATGGAAATAGGTAAGACCTATTTATACAAGTCGGAGTAAAACGTACTGGTCTCATTAAGGAGTGGGGAAGTAAATGGGAGGAGGTGGTAACCGTATGCATGGAATTGATGTTCCATAAAGTGGTTAACGATGAAACCGGTTTTCATGAAATCGCTAACGTTATGGAATTGATGTCCCATAAAGTTGTTAACGCATGTGCTTTATGTCCCATGAACATTTCACACATAACTTCCCGTATTTACTAACCGCCTCACCCTTATGACGGGCGTAGTGTACGCCGCACGCTGTAAACTTCCAAACCAATACCCAAAGAGGATCCCCAAATTGTGTTGATGTCTCGAATGTTTTGGAAAACATGTAGCACGTTGTTGTGGCTTGGCAAGTCAAGCTCGGAAACTTGCCACCTGGTCACCTTCGACGGTCGAGATTTTGCATCTTGAGAGGAGGGGCAACCGTTGATCGTTGCACGCCTTCGTTTTGGTAGCCGCGAGTGAGGTCCAACGTGGTGGCGCTGGCTTAGGTTGGCATGGCAAGGTTTGGCGTGGTCAAACTTAGGTTTTCGGGCCAAAGGTTACCATGTGTCGTCTGGTAACCTTGAGTGGCTAGGATTTGCTCCTGGGTTTGAAGGGCAACCGTTGATTGTTGCACGCCTTCGTTTTGGTGGCCACGTAGGGAAGGCCAACAGGGTGGCGCGGATAGGGTGTGGTTAGGCTTGGCATGTGGGGCCAAGGGTTTTCCATGGGTGTATGGCGTGGCTAGAGCCAAGGCAAGGGCGTTTGTCTTGGCATGATGTGACTAGCATGGCTAGGGCCAAGGCAAAGTGCGTTTGGCATGGCGCGGCTAGCTTGGCTAGGTTTGGTTTGGATTGGCATGTAGGGCCAAGGGTTTGCCATCGGCGTATGGCGTGGCTAGGGCCAATGCAAGGGCGTTTGGCTTGGCATAATGTGACTAGCATGGCTAGGGCCAAGGCAAAGTGCGTTTGGCATGGCGCGGCTAGCTTGGCTAGGTTTGGTTTGGCTTGGCATGTGGGGCCAAGGGTTCTCCTTGGGAGTGGCTAGCTTTGGCTAGGTGCGGTTTTGGCTTGGCATGTGGGTCCAAGAGTTTTCCATAGGCGCATGGCGTGACTAGCTTGGGCTATGTGCGGTTTTGGCTTGGCATGTGGGGCCAAGGGTTTGCCATAGGCGCATGGCATGACTAGCTTGGGTTAGGTGCGGTTTTGGCTTGGCATGTGGGGCCAAGGGTTTTCCATAGGCGCATGGCGTGACTAGCTTGGGATATGTGCGGTTTTGTCTTGGCATGTGGGGCCAAGGGTTTGCCATAGGCGCATGGCGTGACTAGCTTGGGCTAGGTGCGGTTTTGGCTTGGCATGTGGGGCCAAGGGTTTGACATAGGCGCACATTTGGCGTGACTAGCTTGGGCTAGGTGCGTGACCAAGCTAGGGTTTTGGGGAAAAGGTCGTTTGGTAACCTTAGGAGGCCAGGATTTTCCTCCGGGATTGAAGGGCACCGTTGATTGTTGCACGCCTCGCTTTGATAGCCGCGTAGGCAGAAGGCCGGTATGGTGGCGCGGCATGGGGCCATGGCGAGGTGCGTTTGGCATGGCGCAGCAGTGGGTCGGCATGATTTGCTATTGGCACGAGGTGCGGCTAGCATGGGTGGCATGCTTTGGCGCGGTCGGTGTGGTCGGCATGATTTGCCATCGGGCACGTATGTGGCTAGCATGGTTGGCATGCTTTTGGCGCTGGCTCATTGTGGCCGGAATGATTTTCCATTGGCACAGAGGTGCGGCTACCATGGTTGGCATGCTTTTGGCGCTCGGTGTCGGGGCATGATTTTCCATTGGCACAGAGGTGCGGCTAGCATGGTTGGCATGCTTTTGGCCTCGGTCGGTGGGTTTGTCATGATTTGCCATTGGTACAGGTGCGCTAGCATGGATGGCATGCTTTGGCGCGGTCATGTGGTTGGCATGATTTTCCATCATCACAGAGGTGCAAGCTAGCATGGTTAGCATGCTTTGGCGCGGTCGGTGTGGCTGGCATGATTTGCCATTGGCACAGAGGTGCGGCTAGCATGGTTGACATGCTTTTGGCGCGATCGGTGTGGCTGGCATGATTTGCTATTGGTACAGAGGTGCGGCTAGCATGGTTGGCATGCTTTGGCGCGTTCGGTGTAGCTGGCATGATTTGCCATTGGCACAGAGGTGCGGCTAGCATGGTTGGAATGCTTTGGCGCTACGTCGGTGTGGTCGGCATGATTTTCCATTGCACACGCAATTTGGGTTTGGCTTGTCGTAACCCTAATTTGAAAAAGATACCCCTAATTATTTAGGGACACATTAAAGGTTTCAGTAATTGTGCCTAGTAAATGCTTGTTACTTTAAATGTTGTGACATCACTGTCTGCTAGGGTTTAGTGTTTTACGATTTTAACCCTAAGCTAAAAACCACCATCAACAGTTGGTGATGTGCATATGTCGATTCCTTCACTTGAATAATCACGTAGAATACCTGAAGTTGACAATCGGTTTATTTACGTGTATATGTAATCCGATTTTGGGGGGGGAAAAGTTACAGGAGAAATGTGAACAAAAATCGGATTACATGATACGAGACATGAACTGATTGTAAACTTTGAATTTTTTTCGTCAAGTCCTTAATCGGACTTTATAGTTGCGCATATCAACCGATTATCGGTAATCGGTTTTCTCGACTGTAACATATAAACCGATTTTAAATCCTCAACTTGTTGATATTTGTTGTAGATTGTTGCAGAGTTCAACGAAGATCAGCTCAAACCCGTATCTCTGTTGGGTGTTGATACCTCTGCTCACTATTTCACCGATTTGGAATGGAAAGAAAGAAAGGATGCAAAGGAATGGTTTATAGACAAGGGAATAGAGATCAAATGTGCGTTAGTTTTAGGCCGTCATTCAAGTGAATATCGTTTGGAACTTGTTTGTGAGAGAGGTGGAAAGAAAGAAAGTCACTGGACAAAGGACAGAATGTACGTGAAGAAGATGACAAGGGATTACATTACTAAATCAAAGAAGTTTGGTTGCCCGTTTAAGATTATAGTTAATAGACCCAAGGGTCCCAAGGGTAAGGTATACAATCTCTCTAAAGTGATGAATGGTTGTCATAATCATGATGATCCGGAATCTCTTATTGGACATGCGGCCGTTTATGGGTTGAAACCACATCAATTGGAAACGATGAGGTCGATGAAAGCGTGTAAACCAAGTGACATCCTTAGGAAGATTAAGGAGGATGATAAGAATAACTTGTCCACGTTGAGGAAAATTTACATGGCCAGAGCGGCATTTAGGAAAAGGGAATGGGATGGTAGAGCGGTTATCGAACAATCTCAGTGGTTAGCCGATCAACATGGATACACAATGAGGAATTGGAAGGAAAAGTGACTCGTATTTTCTTAGCGCATCCGGATATGATCAAGTTGGCCCAATGCTTCTATCAAATTTTGTTAATAGATTGTACGTACAAGACCAACAAGTACAACATGTCGTTGTTAAACATTGCTTTCCATACTTCCGACAAGCAAACTTTCACGGTAGCATGGGTGTTTATGGATCGGGAGAATGATGTGAGTTTTACTTGGATGCTAGAGACGTTGAAGGAGATATACCGTGGCGATCAAACTCCGAGGATCATAATAATGGATAAGGACCAAGCACTAATGAATGCCATATCAGTGGTCTTTCCGGACGTTAAGCATTTTCTTTTCACATGGCACATATAATGCAATATTAGAAGTAATTGTAGGGGTCAAATCCAAAAGCCAAAGCCACAAAAAGGTACCGCTCGTGAAAAGGTCGAAGATGAGCGTCTTCAAAAACTAACTCCGGAACAACGAGAGGAGGACGAGAAGAAAAGGAAAGCGGAGTATGAAGTGAATGGGTTACTATGGAAGGCTGGGTTACTATAGAAGGCTTTTCAACATCATTGGGATTTAATGGTACGCTCAATGTACGTGGCCGAGTTCGAATCCTATTTGGAAAGTTTTATTGGGCTATGGAAGAAGGATTACGAGAAATGTGTGGTTTATTGCATGAAGGAATTGTTGGATCCGTACAAGGAAAAATTTGTGTATGCTTACACCTACCAACACATGCATTACAAGAATGAGGCGAAAAGTATCGCGGAAGGATCTCATGTAAGTTTGAAAAGCTTGCTCCGAGGGAGCCAAAATACCGTGGTTACGGTACAAGAAGCCATCCATGAATACACCAAGGCTGATATCATCAAGATAACCGCGCAAATGGAAAAGAGTAGGATGAAAATCATCACAATCTACAAGAATTAACATTGGTTGATTAGACATTTAAACTATAGGTGTCTCACTAGGCAATCATTTATATGATGAAGGATTACAAATACTATGTGGAAAAAGGAGATGGGGAGAAGAAGAATTGTATGTTTATGTATGACGACGACGGCTTTCGGATTTCCATGCCGTCACATGATTGCAAGGTACCAACAAGGAATTCCTTTTGAAATCATTGATCCGTTTTGGAAGCAACTAACTTTCAAACCACCCCCAACCGAAGAACCACTTGAATTCTTTGTGGAGACGGATATTGGAAGATAAATCATTGAGAAATACGCAAAAAATGATGGTTTGGGACGAAAAGTTTTGATGTACGACTTAAAACTAGCCGCTAACCCCATATGGTACCGGTCGGAGAACCAACGGTGCTACCGCACACACGGTAGACCACCTACCAACATGGATAGGAAGGAAGAAATGAACGATTTTAAGGTTGCAATGAGAACCGTAAAAAACCCATTATTGAGTCATAAAAGAATCTTTTGTCAACATGAGCGTGAAGACGCTAAATATGAAGAGGCGAAGGTTCCAAAGAAAAGGGGTCGATAAAAGAAGGGGGAAAGCGGGACAAATAGCACAGAAGCCAAGACAAATGTTTCAAACGTTCCTTCACAAATTGATAATGAAGAGGCACCGGCTAAGAGGAAAATGGGTCGACCAAAGAAGGGAGAAAGCGGGACAAGTAGCGCACATATGGTCCTTTTAAATGATCCAATCGCTCCATCCCAACATGAGGATCCAATCGATCCTTCTCAAGAATGTCAAGTGCCAAACAATCTTTCCTTCCCAAGAGAGTCAAGCGGTACAACACGAGTATCAAGGATACGTGCATGGAAGGTACAAGCAACACAAATGGGTTCTATGGTGACTATAAGGGCCTCTCTTGGTGATGGAAGCACACCAAGGGATGAACGCGGTAGACCCCATCGAACGTGTTACACCATATTCGAGGAGTATTACTCGAAACTTCCTGAAATCGTTAAGCCCTATGTTTTATCTACCGACAACGTGGATGCGGATGGAATTGTGGTTATCACGTTGCGTCGGAACAAATAGGCCATATAAGTTTGGCAGACGTGAGAACCTAACCCAATGTCAATACTTTAGAAAGATGATGGCTTTGCGCTTACAAGAAGACAAGGAATTTTACATATCGATGATGAAGGGAGGAAAAACAAGAAAAGACAAAGAAGTGATTTTTTAAAAAATGGTTGCTAGAGTACAAGGGACAAAGGGGAATGGACCAATTACCCGACATTATTAGATGTGTATGCCTTTATGTGGTATCTCTTGGTGGAAATGTGGAGTTGCGTTGTTCATCTATTTGGTAAGGGATCATGCTATACATACGCACCAAAATACACCATTTGGGAGAATCGCTCAAGGATCGAAGAATTGTTTTATTCAAAAATAACAACATGCATTATATCGGTCTTAGAGTACGTGATGATTTTCCATTACCACCGCTAGATGGGTTTCATGAGGTCTCGGAGGTCAGCAAGGAGTAGCTAAAAAAATCCGATCCCAACATGAGGAGATAGGAGGAATTGATCGTGCCGGATCAATTCGATGGTCTACATTTTTTGGAATGAGTATTTTCCTTATGTTAAAAACTATCGGATGCTTATATTTTGTCGCTTTCTTATATTGTATTTCGCAAACTTGAACCAAGCTTAATGAATGAAAGTGATTTGTCTTTTTTGGGTACGTTGGACTCATGAAATTTGTTACATAATCGATCTTCTAATACGTTTTTAAAGTCCGTTTCTGGAGTTAGTTTGCTGCATCTTTTCCAGAATCGGTTTATACTTCAACTGTTATAAACCGATTTTGACTTCAAAAAGGAATCGGTTTATTAAAGAACTATTATAAACCGATTCTGGACAAAACTTGTCTGGGATTATTTCGTAATCGGTCCTTATGTACGATAATATAATCCGATTTTGGGAAGAAAAAGTTACAAAAGAACACCCAATTTTTAACTAAATAATCGGATTACATATGGTCCAACATGATCCTATTATCACTCATAATCGGTCTTTGTGAACGATAATATAATCCGATTGTTGACCATTTCCACTTTTCGGTTTATGCGTGCATTAACTTAAACCGATTAGTGTTGATGTTCACACCGAATCGGTTATGTAGGTACATAATAAAAACCGATTGCTACCACAATCGGACTAGTATAGTGCACACATAAACCGATTCTGGGTGGATTTTCAGAAAATATGATGAGTGGATTTCAAAGATTTAGAGGTAAATCATTGTAGAGTACCTCTTAGAAGGAATGGATTAAAGGGATTTAACTCAATCACTTGAATTGTTTGTTTTTGAATTATTTTTTTCAAAACCCAAATTGAAATTAGATTTCAATTGTTGTTTTGGATTGATTAGGATTTAGTTTTGATGGAAATTGAAAATGAGTTTTGATTAATGATTTTTGTATTTGTTTATAAAGTGATTATGATTTTGTATTTGAATTTGTGTTAGAATAATTAAATTTTCTTTAAGGGTTAATTTAGTATTTACCATCTTTAGACACCCCATATCCTTCTCTTTAGGTTGGTTTAAGTGATTCATAGGCCCCAATTAAGTGGCATAGTCCCCAATTTAGCCAGGTTATCTAGCTCGCCTCGATGTGAAAAAAAAATCATAAACAAAAAAGTTGTTGTTGAATAATAATAAAATAAAAATGATTTGGTACTCTAGTGAAAGTAGAAAATAGCGAAGGAGACACAAAATAGAGGGGAAGAAGAGAGAGAGATTTCTTATTAATGTGCGTATAGAAGACAATGTTTAAGCCTCTATTTATATACATAGAAGACTTGGTGTCCAAGATATGTAAACCCTACACTTAGACACGAAGGGCATCTTAGTAAATAAATTTGGTTTACAACACTCCCCCTGATGACCATTGTGGCTAAGTCATTACAAACATAACAGGAAAACTCAAAAGAGAAAAACCTGAAATTGCACAAGCATGTAAGACTTGAAACGGTGTTGGATACGCATATGTTGCCTCGTTAAAACCATGACAAGGAAAAACCCAGTGGGACAAAACCTTGACTAAGGAAAAAGAGTACAACGCGATAAAGTCCAGTGAATGCACCTTAATTTGATGATGACGCTCCCCCTGATAAATACTTCAGTCAAATCTTGGCGTGCAAATCTTTGAGTTGAGACTTTCCAAATTTGAAGAACGAATTTCTTGAATGCGTATGGACCAGTACTTTCATGAAGATGTCGGGATAGTTGATGAAGTCTTTATTTGTGTTGTTACGAGAATGCCTTCGATTAATACTTTTCATGGAGTCTACATTCTTCTTCAACACATTGAGAACTTGTGTCATGGATTGATAGCTTCCCGAGATGATTTGCAGAAGTTGTTGATGTAGTTTCTTCAACATAGAGCCAAGATGTATATTAATTACCATAAGTGAACAAAATTGAATTTGTGTTCATACCTTATATGGATTATAATGACATCCAAATTACTAAGGGCTTGTTATGTTGATTTGGCCTAACAAAATGACCTAGTTAATGGTGGAAATCCACCAAATAACAGAAATTATACAACTCCCCCTTGGATGACCACCATGTTGAACTAAATTGCCTCACTAAAACCTTGCCAGTAAAACCCAATGGGAAAAAATTTGGACGAAGGAAAAAGAGCACAAATTTTTAAAGAAAATTAAACGTCAACAAGATGTTGCCTCGTTAAAACCTTGTCAGGAAAATCACATGGGACAAAACCTGAAATGAAGGGAAAAGAGTACAACTTTTGACGTATTTATCGATGCTAACTCAACTACATGAGTTTAAAAAAAAAAAAAACATCAAAATAATAACTCCGCCTATCTTAAAGACGAGTTTATGCTAGCATAATTCTAACTGCAGATTTAAGAAAGGTAAGAAAATAAAATTTATGCTGCTAAAATGTGGATTTTTGTGTTTTTAAGGACCCTTCAAGAGACCTATAGAGTTGATATCTTAAACTGATTAATCCGGATTTTTGGTTTTGCACCAAATTTCTAAAAACACTTGAAGGATTGTTAAATACAATTGAGTCAGGTGGCTGCCTGAATATAATTTGAATCCTCAAGCGATTACAAATTCGAATATGTTTTCCGGCTACATACGAGACTACCACGTCAAATACATACATCATATAAAGAGAACAAATATTGAACCAATCCCGGGGTTTAAGCAAAAATAAAACCCTCAAATCGTTTTTGAAACGAAAATATTTCTCATATAACACATTATGACTTCACTACCCTATAATTAATATATGCTTGGCATTTTTAAGGTGTTAAGTCGTGGATCCAAAATTACGTCAATCGAAAAATTAATCCAACCTAATTTGGATGGTATACCAACCAATCACATATATATGTCGATATTTTTCTGCAGAGGGGTTAACAACCACCATCTTTTATTATTTCAAAGAGGCCATCGTAAATGAATATTCGACAATGTTAACTAACTATGATCCCACACAATTCTCAAGTGTATGCATATCTTGAAAAATTCACAACATTATTGGTACCAAGATCTGGCAGTGCATTATAATCTCCCCATCTTCCAGTGAGGAGATATGAACTATGAGAATGTGGATATTTTTGATAGACTCTATTGAGCACTCTGTAGCCTATTATAAAATGCTACGTTTATTATAGATGTGACTGGATTTTCCTTCCAAGAGGCATAAGCTTATTTAAAGCATAATGAAATATTTTCGCGCCTTATTTGTGATGGCAGCCTTTTTTGATTTGATCATGACGGGAGAAAAATATAACTTTTTAAGTTAATGGACACAAACTTCTAGTGTTGTATAATCTCCCCCTGATTATTGCGGAAATATTTTCATCTCGTATACGAAAACACGTTTCGTAAAGTATTATCCGATTAATTCGAGACATATACTCATTATGAAATATGTACGACATAAAGAAAAATATAGTCTTAATAGACATACATATTTACCATCAACCATGGATTACTTTTGGCACAAAAATAAAATAAAATAACAATGATATGTCAAAACCAAAAGCATTGCATATATGTGAACAAATCTCCAATAATTTTGTGACCTCAAGGGCCAAACGAGATAATGGTTTAGATTGAAGTTACAGACACTTTCTTTTATCAAAAGAAAATTAAACTAAGATCAATATAGTCACTACAAGGATTGATAATATTGGCTAACAAGCCAAAGCACACATTGATCTTTTGTGTCCTACCGTATTTCAACATCGAGTTGAACGGTCTTAATTTAGGAGATTAGTATAAGGAAGAAGAAAATTTGCACAAAGATCCCTGAACTCAAAGAATTGGTGTTTGCAATTGGCTTATACCGTAATAATAATAGTATCAATTGGTTGGTACAATTTACCAAAATTTAATCGACGGAATAAAAAAAATATCTTCGCTTTAGCCATCGCATAGGAAAAATCCAACTTTGTGGTTGACGGATGGTTTCTTGTAAAAAGAAAAATAGAAACCATATCGATAAATCACATGATCCTCGTATAGAAACAAGGATACCAAATTTATTTGGCCGTAGGTTTTTAAACCATGCACGTGATTAGTTACTATAAAGGTAACCAAATATACAATAACACCAACTTTTGATGATTATAGTTTCATTATAGGAATAGAAACTATAAGCCATCTTACGATGCACTTTTTTTTTTCCTTCTCTATAGAAAAATAAGAGAAGAAGGGAGACTCAAAATTTGTTAAAAATTGATCACCCGTATGTAATACAACTTAATATGTACAAAGTCTGGAAACTCCAAAAAAAATATATTACTACTAATTAAAACACAGTTACTGTATAACGGCAGTGGACGACCGCCACATCAAAACGCCTACCATATGGGGTACCTTTTGGTTCACGCATCCGCAGATTGAAACACATAGTGACAAAGATGTAATCACAAGACTTCATATATGAGTTGCTTTGCCTACAAGTTAAAATCAGTATCGTTAATTATATACTACTCCCTCCGTTCTTAAATAATAGGTTGGTTTCTATAAATAAATGTTTCAAAAAAATAGGCTGGTTTCCTAATTTGGAAAGTCAAATGTTACTTTAGTTTGGGACCATTTTTCACTTAACTTCTTTTGATGATAAGTGTCATGTGGACCATTTCACTTTATTTCTTTTGCTGACAAGTGTCATGGGGACCATTTCACTTCACTTCTTTTATTGACAAGTGTCATGAGGACACTTTCAATGATTAGTTCTCTTAATTTCCTTAATTTTCTCTAAAAACAAAACCAGCCTATTAAAAAATAACGGAGGGAGTAATAAACAACTTAGGCTGCTGCTAATAAGAGACAAACTCCAAAGGCCTAGCGTTGTCGTGGGAACGGCCAAACTAGTGGATGTGTAAGTAAAAAAAAATACTGTGAGCACACAGAATATAACAATATATAGGAAGATTTCTTTACGCGGGTGATCATATATCATATGATCTTGACTACTAAATCAAGCCAAATCAACCGATAAACAATAAAAAATATATGCTCAACTGATCGATAAGCTAGGGTGAAAAATTAAAACCCAAAATACACGAAGTTAGGGTTCTAAAAAAAATAAACTACAAAAAAAAAAATTAATTGTTTTTTATAGCTCAGTGATTAGAGCTACGTTGCTGATAACGTCTTGTGAAAGTACAAAAATAGCGAAGGAGACACAAAATAGAGGGGAACAAGAGAGAGATTTCTTATTAATGTGCATATAGAAGACAATGTTTAAGCCTCTATCAAGAGTATAAAGCACAGTTTGGCTAACTTAGCCTGTGTAAGTGGTGGTTCAGATTTGTCCTCACAAGAGATAAATCTAGGGATGTAATCGTTTCTCATAAGTGATAGTTGTGATTGGGATTTAAAACGCATCTAACGAACAAAATTTATCATGTCATTAAGGTTCCATAATTCTTCATAATAAATACTCTATTAATTTGCCATGACAATATTTTATTAAATATCAAATCAAAAATGATAATTTAATTTTCCATGACAATATTGTATTAAATGTCAAATTAAGAATGATAATATATAAATTATTTTACTAATTTTACTAATGTTGATAATTAGTATATTTTTTATACTCATGATTAGTTTGGTATTGCTGCGAGATTTAAAAAAGTGCTTTTCCGATGTATGTTACTGTGCCGAGCTATGTAAAAAAAGAAATTGAATGGTTGTTGATGTACGTTACTGTGCCGATCTCTGCAGAAAAAAGCAATTGAGTGGTCGCAAATTATAAACTAATAGCTAAAACTTATTTTAATGGGAAAATATCAGGTTCAAGTATAGTTAGTGAGAAAATGACAAAAGCGTACATATATGTAATACTATTAAATTTACTAATTAGTATTATTACTAAAAGTATTATTTTTCTTAACCACTTTTTAAAAATCAATAATTGCTTAATATTTATTGTTGATAAATTAAAGTATATATCAAAGTTGGTACTAAGATAACATAAAATGTAGTTTGAAAATAAAAATAATTATCTTTAAAGAATAAAATATAATTTTTTTCTTTTGATAAATTAAAGTATTCAAGGATATTTTTTTTCAGGTATAAAAAATAGATTGGATAGAATTGGAAAATAAAATATGAAATTATGGTGAACTATAGCATTTGCTTTTGAAGCTTTTAAAAGATCCTTCTTACCCACTTTTAAAATTATAGATTTTGGAAGTGATTTGCATAAAAAACACTTTATGAAATCTTTACTAAACACTAGGATGAAAAAATATTGCTATAGACATATTTTCAAAGTATTTTTTTTTTTTGAAAGAAAAAAAGCAGTACCAAACTTAGTTAGATTGGCTAACAATTATACAAGTGGACCATAGTGACAGTGGCAAGTATTGGTGTCGAATGAGTAATTTCGCATCCTCTCACGTATTTCTTGATAATGGTTTAACGTTATTTTTATTCAATGATGATAGATAAAAGAGTTTATTTTTAGTAGAGTATGTTAAGTACTTAACCATTTGACTTACTAACTAATCATGGTTTTATTATTTTTATGCAATGAATAACCTCACATTTGGAAGCGTAATATCGTAGAATGTAATGGCCTGACTCTTTACCGATAATGTCCTCACTTGGCCACTGCGCTCATCTGACAGTATGAGGTTTTCAATGGTCACTACTGCGACCATCCAGCAGCAGCTTCTCAGGAGGTCACCCATCCCAAGATTATTCAATAACGAGCATGCTTAACTATAGAGATATTTCGCCAACTATGGAGCCAATTATGTTGAAAAGGTGTCGGTGTTAGGAAATGACAAAAAATTACCTATATTCCATTTGACGAATCCTACCTGCCGAGTCGGGGTACTATAATACCACCAATTTAATTTGGAGCCGTCCCGGGCTCCAGAATATGTTCAATCCTTGACTCTGGCATTATCACTCATGAGACCTTTACCGACGCAATCCTTCAAGCATACTCTTTCACCCTCGACAGGTAACCCGTCGTCGACTATAATACCATTTGTAATGACATGATCCTCCGTGAATACTGTCCCCACATAGTCACATCAGTTATCCGACAGTGTGGGATTTTCAACTGACATTGATGTGGTAATCCATCAGCAGTTTTCTGGGAGGTAACCATACCTAGATTACTCTCACCCGAGAACGCATAAATACAGTGTTTTTTTACCAAATATGGATCCAACTATGCTGAAAAGTCCACAATATTAAGGAAAGACAAGTCATTACCAATATTCCATTCGGTGAACTCTTCCTGCCAAATTGAATTACGTACATAACATATCTGGGAAATTTGAAAAACTAGAACTACATCGTGGGAGATTAAAATGGTTGCCATCGGAAATGACTTAACATTTTAAAATATAATAGCTTAAGTGAATGAATTAGCTTTTCATTATGTCATTGAAATAGTAAGAACATACAATACGTTATGTATTGTTGAGTCAATTCTTAGTTTTACTCTTTTCAAACTATTCTTAAAGGGAAAAAAAAACAACAAGGATCCGAACACTGTTAATATCTACACAATTATTCTTGAGACGAATGAGTTCAGGTGCTGCAATTTTGTTACAACTTACATAGTTTAATGTTTTGGTTCCGCTCGGTTGTAGGAGTATGTGGCGCGATAACCACATATGTATAGCTAGGGATAGTCCCTTATGGAATAAAGAGGAATACATGTGGAGCTTAATAAGCTTGGACATCTCCATACATAACACCGATTCCTTTTACAACCCCACACCTCTTATCCCAAGGTGGTCAAGTGAGGTTCGGGGTTATGTGGTCGGGCCCTGAGTAGTGTCCGACGGTCCATGAAGATCCTAACAATAGGTATCAGGTCAGAGTCCATTGTTGGGGCTACTTTCCGAATGTAGAAGTGGTTGTGGATGTCACCCTGTTTAGGGAGAAAGTGGAGTCAGACTCAAGGTGAAGCAAGCAAGGTCCAAAGTTGAACTGGCACTCAAGGTGGAGTTAGTGTCTCACCCGTTAACTCGGAGTGGAGCAGGGTTCTGTGACCAGAAGGCGACGCTCAAGGTTGAATCGGGCTCAAGGTGGAGTTAATGTCTCACATTAACTCTCAAGTGGAGCAGTGGTTCTGGTGGGCAAGGAAATGCTCAAGGTGGAGTTAGTACTTGCCTTCTCATTAACTCAAGGTGGAGTAGGATTCCAGGGCGCATAATGACAATAATCATGATCGATGGGTAGCATATACAGATGATAATCATATGATAGAGTCTGATTGGACTGGTGAAGTGGTTTAATCTTGCCAAGGTGGAGATTGTTGGAGTATGTGGCGCGATAAACCACATATGTATAGCTAGGAATATTCCCACATGGAAGAAAGAGGAGTACATGTGGATCTTATAAGCTTGGGCATCTACTTACGTAGCACCGGGCCTTTTAGATTAAAACCACACACCTCTTATCCCAAAGTGGTCAAGTAGGATAAAGATCATCATATGGTTGGGCCCATATATAGTAGGTTCCTATGGTCCATGAAGATCCTAACATCCTTCACTAAAGACATCTTTGTAAACTAAAAGACATATCAAATAATGTTTTTTTTTGGGGAATAAAATATGTAAAAAATAATTCTGATATAATTTCATAGTTGGCCTAAGGATGCAATTCGAGAAACGATAGGCATGGTATGAGAGAATGTCAAGGCGTAAAATGATAGAAAGGATTTGTGGAGTGAAGAATAAAAATATCTATCGGGTTTTTCTTTACTTGGATTTGTGGAGTGAAAAATAAAAATATCTATCGGGTTTTTATTTACTTTTATAATGATAAGAAGGATAAACTTGATATTTCATATGTCGGAAAATGCATAACTAAATAAAAATTATGTTCGTGCCGTTACGGCACGGGTTAAGCCCTAGTTTATATACATAGAAGACTTGGTGTCCAAGATATGTAAACCCTACACTTAGACATGAAGGGCATCTTAATAAATAAACTTGGTTTTCAGTAGCTACCATATTTCTAAACATCAAATAATGTACGATATGTCATTAAAAGCCCCCACGTAGGTACATATGATATGTGATTTGCTGTAGTGGTGCACCCACATTTCTTTTCATGTCTTCGAGGTGAATTTCCATGGCATTCCACTCTTCGACGCTCAAATCATCTTCCTATAGCTTTACTCTTCGGTTCAATGAAATTAATTAGCACACTGGCACAACCTAAACGTATGAGAACTTCCCCAAATAACCCATGATCACTAATTCGTTTCCATAAATATGATCGACACAAAGAGAGACAAAAACTTTACATTTAGATATATGTTTTGAGAAGCCTCTTCATATTTCTTTGTGTCTTGAAGCAAAAACCGATTCGAGAAACAAATGCGCCTCTTCATTTTGGAAAATGAAACAGTACTGCCGGTTTGGCCTCAAGCCAAACAGACTCCATAGAGACAAACACACCTTTACAAGTTACAACCGTCACACACACACCTTTACAAACGTGTTCTATAAATGAAGAAACCGCAACATGTTAAATGTTAATAAACCTGCCACAGCGTTCAGTTTCTTTCTGAACATTCTCAAAAAAAAGAGGAAGAAAAAAGAAACCGCACAAAGAGACTGATAGAACGATGAAGACGAAGATGATCAAAAAAAGAATGATGAAGACAAACGCAGTGTTGGAAAGAAAACTTTCAGAATTAGAAACGGAAATGAAGAAGTTAGTGGCATCACAAACACCATGTCATGATCAAATATTGGAATGTTATCGGAAGGTTTTATTCCTGCGGAATCTTCTCTCAAGAGAGATAGAATCCACTTCTGACGATCGTGCACGATTACACTATTACGAAACAGATCGACAACTCGCCAAACTCGAACGTACATTCCATGACATGGGAAGCACTTCTTCACCAGTAAGCCAAGCCGATATTGTTGCTTTATTGTGTTTATGCACAAATTCATTAGAAGGTCATGGTGGTGATAACGACAGAAATGGAACAACAGATGCTATGGATTCTCCTTTTTATGGTGTGGATCTAGTGGCGTCTGAAGTGGAAGCAGCGGCGGATGAAGAGATAGTTGTGACCACCCCTTCAGCGGTGGTGGTTTGTGATGGTGGTATAGGTTTAGAGGTGACCGAAATTGAGGATGAGATGACAACGGCTATTCCTTCAACGTTAGTAGTTTGTACTGGTGAGGCATCTGAAGTGGATGAAGCGGCAGATGAAAAGATAGCCACGGCCATCCCTACACCAGTACTAGTCTGTAATGGCGAGGCATCTGAAGTTGTTGATGAAGCGTTAGCGGCTGCCATCCCTTCACCAGTATTATTAGTTTGTAATGGGGAGGCATCTGAAGTTGTTGATGATGAGTTAGCGACAGACATCTCTTCACCAGTAGGAGTTCGTAATGGCGAAGCATCTGAAGTTGTTGATGTGGAGTTAGCGACAGCCATCCCTTCACCAGTAGTAGTTTGTTATGGTGAGGCATCTGAAGTGGAAGCAGACCTGGATGAGACAGCAACGATTAATGGTGTGGTTCAAGAGGCACCCAAAGTGGAAGCAGCCGCGGTTAAAGACATAGCAAAGACCATCCATTCACCGGCGTTATATTGTAGTTGCAGAAGAGTTCGAAATCGAAAGACCGTACATTTCCCGGCAGAAGTTTGTGATGATGGCAGAAGAGTTCGAAATCGAAAGACCGTACATTTCCCGGCAGAAGTTTGTGATGATGGCAGAAGAGTTCATAATCGAAAGACCGTACATTTCCCGGCAGAAGTTTGTGATGATGGCAGAAGAGTTCGAAGTCAAAAGACCATTCCTTCACCGGAGGTAGTTTGTGTTGATGGCAGAAGAGTTCGAAGTCGAAAGACCATCCAATCACCGGCGGTAAATTATACTGACAGAAGAGCCCGGAGTCTTAGCAGTTTTGGGATCAAAATGTGTTTGTTAGTGTTAATGGTTGGCTATATGGGTGAAATGATAATCAACAGCTGGTTTCGTCACTCTTGCTATAGGGATTCCTTTACTCCTACTTAGTAAGCTTCAGGCACAAAGACTTCCTTGATTTTTCTTTTCTTCTTTTTTGTTTTCCTTTTCTTTTGCTTTAGTCATGGTGGCTTTTGCATGTTTATTTTATGAACAACTTTCTTGCATTTCTTATATAATTACTGAGTTGATTCTTTTCTACCGTGTCATGCCATTTATACAGGAGAGCCCAAAAATAACTAGACAATAGAAAAATACTAACGCACTTGTGCAAAACTAGACTAAACCACTTGCCTTTGCAGAGCCCTACAGTTTCATATTAGCTAGATTGCTCAATATTTTAGAATTAGAGATTTGTCATTGTGCTGAAAGATTATCAAAATCATAAAGGATATAAAATCCAGATATATTATCAAAATTACAAAACCATCAGAATCTTAGTTTTTCTTCTTTTTGTGTGATCGGGATCCAGAGTCATGTTTCCCTCTTTTCTTACTGCTACTCTTATCATCACTTTCTTTCTCCTTCCCATCCTTCTTCTCCTTTTTTTCCTTCTTTTCTTTAGTTGACTTCAGACTAATGACACCTCCTGCGCCAATCTTTCCTGCCCCTTTCTTTAGAGCCTCATCAAAAGCAGCTTCTTTGCCCACAATTGCATACTGTTGTAAAAATTGTGGATTCAAAGAGCCCTCACTTTCTGCTTTCATCTTGTCCTGTACATGATTGAAAAGAAGATTTGAAAAAACATGAAAAAATAAAAACAAAAACCGAAGCTCTTTTTTTTAAGCATAGAAGATGTGAGAAACATGAGCATATAAAAGATTTACACACCTTGACTTGTTTTGCTGCATCATTCAGCTCGTCATCCAATGATATATCGTGGGGTAACATTTCAACCTGAATCGAAGTTGCATATACACCGGAAAAATCAGTACTGGTGACAAACTCAGAAAGGGCATAAAAATGTTTTGACAAAAACCGATAAAAGATTTATATACTGCCGAAGGAGAACAGAGAATGACTTTTCTAGGCGTACTACCTTTTTAAGACGAGGAAGTGTGGACTCAATCTCTTTTGCTGCGACATTATGCAGATATTTGTAAAACCTTTTCATAGTTTTAATAAAATCTGACAAAATCTGTTCCCTTGTTAACTTCAATTGTTCCTGCACGGAATAACAAGCCAAAAAACATTATTCCAACACCAATATAATGACAAGAACTGCAAACAACAAACAGCACTGGCAAGAAACTTAAGGCCTTTGTCAATTAAGAGTTGTTTACTCAGATACTATCTAAGACTAGTTCAATCATTAAATGGATTAACTAACCGCGATGCAAGTGACATTTTGGTTTTGTAAACCCATGCAGAGTAGAATAGAGGCCTGCACGTAAGACAACGGAACTGGAAATTTCTCTTGGAAGTATTGATGAGCAATAATTGGTAGCAGGTCGAGGATCTGTCGCAAAATATGTAGCATATCATTAGCAATAAGTAATACCAAATAAGGTTCCTTTAGTTCTGAGAAGTTTGGAAATCTCACCATATGAAATTCTGTAAGATGACTTGTATAGGCTTCCAATCGGTCTATATCATGGGGTGATAATATTCCGTTCAGTGATGTAATAAAGCCATTTTCAGCAGCAGGTTCACTATCTGCGAAATTGATCCTGGGGTCCAAGACACTAAACAATAGAAGAAGAATTAGGTTTTGGATGCCTACTAGATTGACAAAGATTGGGATAGATTCCATAAACTTACCTCATAGCAAGCTTACATTCCATTGATCTAAAACTCGAACCCAGGAGTCTAGCAAACCGTCTTCTGAAATCTGAGTCATGCACGAAACAGTGAGACCCAGAATGAGACCCAGAAAGACAATAATACTAGCAAAACTTATGGTGCAACAAAATGAACTCACCTTGATAAAACGGAGAGAAGAAACCCCATTGGTCGGATCCACTGACTTCGATATCATCATTATTCAATGGTTTAATAACCATGCATGTATGTTCACCCGTCACAGCATTCTGACGAACCCAACAAGGAAGTCAACAAACCAATAGAATATCTCTAATTCAAAACATCATCTTAACATACAAGAAAGAAGCACTGACCGGAATTTGACCAATATAGAAAGGAGCAAATTTGTGTCTCCTCCAAAACCGGAAGAGATCCAATGTTAGCCCAAATGAGACACCAATATAATGGAGCTTTTCTGGTTTCCGTTCACGAAGATGCACTAGCAAATGTGGAAGATTAGCTCTTGGCTTTATAGTTTCTTCTAACAAGGAAACCTGTGTCAAAATGAGAGTTAGATACAATTTGTTATCAGAAAAAAAACTCTGAAGTATACATAAGTGATGTTATGCACAATAGATTTAATAATCAAATGGTCCTTGCTGTTATGCAAAAGGGAACTATGTAACTGCTATTCTGTATGGACGACTTCCCCTGTGGAGAATAGGCATATCGACTAACTAACAATAACCAGTGTAAACAACTAACGGTATGTCATTAAGAAAGTTACATCATCATTGGGGTTACTACTGATAAAAGCCAAATTTCACCTCTTTTTGAGTCGGCATGGTGCTTCGAAAATAAAACAAAAACAAAAAACAGCAGTCACCAGCTTAGTTGATATCTAAAATCCACTTCTAGTTAATAGAACTGACCTTTTCAGCTGCTTCTGTAACTTTGACAGGGGCTTTTTCTTCGTCATCCTGCTCAACATCAGTCTCATCAATAGAAGTCAGTTGTCCTTCGTAATACCTGCAGAAATTGAGAGTACAAGTGACACCTTGACTAACTTTTATACTGCTATATACTTGTTATAAACTTATAATAAAAGCAAAATAACATTCCTGTAGCTTCGTTGGACAAGCTTCTTTCAGCAAAAAATACAAAAACAAAAAATGAATGCCCTGTATGGTGTGATATGTATACTCGGAAGTCACAGTTCCTTGTCGACCTCAAAATATGTGATTTCCAAACGAAACAAACAATTCATGTAATCAAAAGGATGGCATGTGTATAACTAAAGAACATGAAGCTTAAGATCTCTTAAAGGTCTTGGAATCCACCGATTTGCTTTCGATAAGCGTGATATAATCATATTAAGAAATGAAGTCCAAGAAGTTTACCTCGCTAGAAGTTCCACTGCCATTGAACCATATCCAAGCTACAAAAAAAAATGCACAATTACAAACCTTGACACACACTGTCGGATCAAACAAATCAAAACTGTCAAAACAGAAAATCTACCTTCATGGCACTTGGATGGACAGCAATGCGCACAATCCGAGCACCTGAAAGACTTGGAAACATAGAATCCCTAAATTGTTCACACAATTTCAGGAATCTGATCTCCATGAGGAGAACGGCCGTCCTTTAAACTGTTCATTGCAGACCGCTGAGAGATCTGCCCTTCGAGGCACACCTGTAAACAACACAACCATGCCAAATATTTCAATGCAATGAGATCAAAAATATGAAAGCGGTGATATGTTATGAAATTAAAGAAGCTGAGCAATTTGATAAACAAATATTTATGATATGCGAGTAAAAGAAAAACAGTCGATAGTGTTTGGCAATATAAATAGTGTTTGTCCTAGTGTCTTTATCGCTAAAACATGATGATCAAAAGCTATAGAGCAATTTGTGCTGGAGTTATCCATATACTAAAACATGATGATCAAAAGCTACAGAGCAAAAAATGAAGAGCTTACAAAGGAACTGAAGCATATTTCACATCAGTGTTACCACCCGCAGTTAAACCTCTCTATATATGAAGTGATAAGTTAGATTGATGGAAACCAAATTGTTGAATGGATACCAAATATTATTTTTTTTTAAAATATCTGGAAGATAGACAGGAACTACAGACCAAGACCACACACAATATATCTACTAAAAAATTCTGGAAGATAGACATAGGAAATACAGACCTGGATGACGCACAATATATCTGGAAGGTGATTCTTGGACTCATCAACAGGACCTGAATATACAGTCATCATACGTTATACGTTATACATAAACTGAGACACCAGCCACAGAAAGACGATATTAAAATCAATTCAAAATAGATCAACTTTACCGAGCAAAACAAACAAATGGTGCGCCGGAGCATCGGCCATTAGTTGCAAGTCATTTGGAGAATTTTTGTAGTGAGAAGATACATAGAGAGCCATCATCCGCTGCACAAACAAGGTTAAACAGATATGAGATACGCACAAAAGTAAATACATGGAAGCGATGGGATTCAACAAAAAGGAAACTTTACCTGCAGAAATAATTCACTGTCTTTGTGATAAGAGAAAAGAGTATCCCGATTGACATAGTAAAGATCGCACTCATTTGGAGGAGGTAACCTTGAGGCAAATGACAACAGTAGTAAGACAATGCATTTGATGACAGGATCTTGCATATATAAATACATCTGCACTTACCTATTGATACTAGGAATGGTATTTGTGGCATCCAAGCAAAGTAAACCATGAAGCCATGATTCAATTGGATCACCAGGTGCATATCGAATGGCTTCGCTTAATTCTACCTTCTTGAAAACTCTACCTGCACAAATAAATGAAGAAAGGGGTAAAAATTCAAGAAAAAGATACACATGAACGATATTAATCTTGCTACATAGCACACTTATAACGACATAAAAAATTGTTAGTAAAGAAGGAAGTTAAACTTATGTACTTCCACGAGAACATAGTAAACCATTATGTAATACATAAAACAGTATATGCAGTCAAAAACATATTCATCTAAATCCCAACATGATGCTCAGCTGGGACATTCTCAGGGCAGATGCTGTGACACGCGTTATTAAGAGCGCAGGTTCAAAATGACTAAGCAAATTACTTTTTGCTTTTAACTTTTTGAAATGTTTCGGTATAGCACAAACTCCAGCTTTGCAAGCCATAACAACTTAAAAAGAATGCAACTTAGTTTCAAGTTTGATTAACTAGAAAGGATGGCTGCTATTTTCTCCAATAAAAGCCATGATACACGAAGAGGATAGGGCTAATATATTTTAAAAGAGGTCAGTAAACAAGACATTGGGCACTGAATGTGACAAATCTTTGTTACAATGGTCAATGGCAACCCCATCAAATACAAAAGAAAACGTTTCAATTATTATTTCATCGTAACTTGGCAAGAAAATTTAATCTAGCAAATATTGAAGAAAAGAAAAATTATACCAGAAAGAGCCCCTTCCAAACTCTTATTATTCTGGCTCTGCTCTTCCAACTGCCGTAAAAGTTTGAGTGATAAGGAGCGTCCAGTACCTTCATAGCTTTGACCAGAAAACATAATTCAGAAGTTAATGGGAAGAAGACCAACCTATGTTAGATTGACTATTGGGTTTCCCAGGAGAAGAATTGTGCAGATGCTAACATGAGTAGAAAGCTGTCTCAAGAAAATTACCCAGTTACAGTAGAAGAAAGGAAGATCAGATAAGGGCCAAACAAAGACTTTACAACGGGCAGGGGAATAGCTGCTGCTTCGTCGATAACTAAGAGCTCAACCTGGGAAAGTTTTTCATGCTCCTGTGGTTGTATGTACTGAGACAACAAGGATAAAACAAAACAGTTTAGTAGACAAATTATTTAAACCTGCTATCCAGAACAATCTAAGTAACCCATGCATAAGACTTAACACACGATGGAGCGACAGAGAGATTAGACAACTTTCCAAATGTGGGGTCGTAGGAAATGACTTCGATGGTGTGTGCGCATGTGAGTAAGATTTTTATTGCTTCGTTTATGTATGTACAAACAAAGTAACTAATCATCTACCTGTATGGTCTGTCTGTGTTGCTTGTAGATATTGATTCGCACAATAGCGTTTTTGAAGTCTGGATTGGTACTTTTGACCAAATCATAATCCATATGCTCCTGCAAATGACAGCATTGGTTAGGCTATTATATTTATTTATTATTCTAAATAACACAACTGTAGCAGAACCACAGTTTGAGTGATCAGATAAGAGTTATCAAGTACAAGTATTAACTGTATGAATGAGAAATAATGCAAAGAGAAAGTAGGCAATCTGATTTGTTAGTTGAAGGAGACGATGGGCTTCAGTACATAAGTTGTTAAATTAGTATTGAGATGAACAACACGAGACTCTAGGTACAGAACATCTTATACACAAACAATGGGAGGACCGAAATTTAACAACATTGGATACCAGTAATGGCGAAATACACACCAAGAATGAGCTAATATCTAAATTCCAAAAATTTAGAACTTCGACACCATACTCCTACCACGTATCAAAACATAATTGATTTTCTAATTTAAAGGAGACTTCTTTTAGGATCAATTTCCAAATGTTGTAGGACTTTCCCCTTGACTTAGAGGAGACTTCTTTTAGGACCAATTTCACCCATGATTCGAATTTATGAATATCCTACAAATACGAACTTCTCCCCTACATGTCCTTTACAAAGTATGTCTCTACCCATTCCTAAAATCAGAATCAATTTCTGACAAACAACATAGCACATTTCCCGTTACTGGAGAATATTATTGACTTATAACACTCACCACCCAACACCAACTATCCCCCAC
Source organism: Papaver armeniacum (assembly GCA_023531295.1). Taxonomy (NCBI): domain Eukaryota; kingdom Viridiplantae; phylum Streptophyta; class Magnoliopsida; order Ranunculales; family Papaveraceae; genus Papaver; species Papaver armeniacum. The sequence continues at coordinate 121,933 of JAJJWW010011328.1, read as the reverse complement.
CATAATATATGTTCAAATTCGCCATGTAGAGATGAAAAAAAATAGATACCTTGTATTCAAGAGCATCAAAACCCTTACACACAAACTCAAACAGGGTCTTCAGGTTCTCTGGGCCAGGTGCAGTCACGAAAATATTTGAATAGCTGAAAAAACAAATAAGAATTGAGCTTCCTTGAAAGAAGTTTTAGAAATTTGAAGGCTCTTAAGTTCAGGCATATAACCCTGCAGCAACGGCTCCTGCAATTGCTAGACCAAGTGAAGCAGATTTTCCACGACCACGAGCAGCAAGCAGAGCAACAGTACTCCTTAAAGTCTTATCCAGAATTGCATCGAGAAATGTTATGACAGCTTTACCCTATTCACAACATAATCATTATCAATTGAGGCTCTAAGGTAATGCCACTTTCTAGGTTCTCTTGAAATGAGCATTCTAACAAGATTATTTAAAAAAAAAAAAATTGAAATTAAACAAGGCCCTACCAATATAAGAATACTCATACCTGGTCCAGCGTACAACATTTTTTGATTAATGGCCCAACAGGAAAATCATCATTGAGTTGTTCCTTTAGATTCTTCAAATCCTGCTGTGTTTCTGAAAGTCCCTCGGAATCCTTAAACCACCAACCAACAAAAAAACAAAAAAGTAACAATGTCAGAAAACCAGACGATTCTTACGAGAACAGCCAATGCAGTAATCTTATTATCACTTAACTAACATCTAATTTTAAGCAAATAATCACCCGTGCCAATCAACTATTTAGACTTCAAAAGGTGACGGCACGGAGTTGGAAATGAAAAACCTTATCAAATTCAATTTTCAAATTTCAAATTACAGGTAATTTATGTTTCTAGTATTTAGAATATTCCACTGAAAGTATTGTAAACCGTAAAATATTTGCAACTTGAAAAGGTATTATTTCAGTGTTTACCGGTGCAGTGAACTGTCACTGTTACCTCCATCTCCATATCAAAAACACAAGGCAAACTTCCACAACATATGCTAAACCACAACCACTGATGAATATTAAAAAATCATTCTGAAAAGATCAAGCATCAAAAAATTTGTATTTTCTGTCAACTTATGCTTGTTTCACTTATTTCTGTTTGCGTGTGCTACAATTCTTATGGAAAACGATTAGTGCTGAAAACACACCAAAAAACTATAAAAAGGAAAGTCAACAGGTTTACCCTGGATTTCAGACAGCATAAACAATTTTATGGAGAAGTCAAATATCATATCACTAAACCATAAGCAAAAACTTACGTCGGTCACCGTAACTGGCTTGATCGACCTCATATGTGATGAAATCGGCAATATATTCAACTCATCGTCCATAACTACACAGGCTTTACATGATGCAAGGGAGAGTAAGAAGCGCTCATTAAAGCGTGCAGTTGGCTCAAAATGGGATTCTGTTCGATACCTATCGTGAACATCCTGAAAACATTGGAGACTTATTAGTTGGCCACGAGAGACACAGGAAATGAATATTCCACTTTCCAGGAAACAACTTTAATACTATGAAGCTCAAAAGAGCATGTCTGCGGAGGTTAAAATGAAGCATACTCCTTCTGGGTCTAATGCTAAAAGTTGTGAGCTAGCTCACTTAAAATACAACATCAAACAAATAATATAGAAGTAGTGCTTTGATAAATATGAAGATTATTGTTGCCACAAATGCACAAACAGGAATCACAAAAGGTAAGTGCCTTCATTACAATATCCTGTTAAGTCCACAAAGTAACCAAAATATAGAAACATAGGTACTTTAAACTATACAGCCGAAATAGGAATATGATACATACCATAACCATGGTATAGAGGCTAGTGAGAGATGAAAGAGAACGGAGAAGCAGTATAACCAATCCACCACCTTCTACTGTTTCTATCGTTCTTGCAAGAAGATTTGGCGTCAGTGCCTCGAAATCCTAAAGCACGAAATGGTATTTAGAACATGAACAAGGTGAGACTACTATCCTGGACACAATGTATAGAATAGTATTACTCAAAAGATAAACTCGTGGTGTTATACCTGGAGAATGCACATGCCAAATGTATTTCCTAGAACCCTTTCTGAGTCTCTGTACATGCAATGTGTCATCTTGTTACTTTCCACAAAAAGTGTAAAAGGATCAACCTTCTCAGGATCAAGTAACCCACTCCGCTTTAACTTCTTCATCTGGCTTGCTCGTTTTCTCTTGTGACTGTAAAAACAAAACTCGTTATAATTGTTTCTTAGCAATCATTTGTAGATACAGTAGTAAACAAAAAAAAAAAAAAAAAACAGAACTACTTATAATAGATAATAGACTAGAGCCAGTCAGTAAAACATTCGCTTAGCCTTCACAAGAATTTCTGGCACAGGTCTCAAAGCCAGTGACATTCTTAAACCCCACCCCAGACAAACGAAATATGAAGAAGAAACCTAACTTACAACCTAGTATGGCAAAATTACTACAAAACATGTTCTGCTGTTTGTAGTCAATCACGACCTACATGCTACATATTATAATCAACACAGTTCAAATGTATTCATTCTTCACACCTCCTAACTCCTGATTGGTTTCATGTAGACAAAATTTTCGTTAAAATGGTGGTTTGTTCACATACTTTACTCCTCCTAACTCCTGATTGGTTTCATGTAGCGATACGAACAAATAGACTAAAGAGGATACTCAATGTAATCTAGGTCAGTCACGGAAACAAAATTAAGTCGAAATAGTGATTTGTTCGCATACAAATTTTACATCTAGGGAAACTAGACACATTGAATACAAATTGGAAAAAGAAATATACCTGCTGATTTCAAGTTTATCCTTATAACACCATAAAACAGTAGGACGAGCCTTGACAACTGATTTTGAAAGCATGTAATGAAGATTAACTATCTGTTTAATCACAAAAACCCAAAAACCTAGTTAGAAATCAAAATACAACTAACAGTTGATGATTATGATGAAGGAATTGATTAAATTGAAGCAAAGAAAACATACCTGTTCACGAGATTTATCACCAACAATAACGAAAATAGATCTATGTCTTGTTTTAACGCCATTTTCTATCAAGGTCTTAATACGGTCATCTACTTTCTTCCTCATTTTCGCTGAACAGAATCACAGCTCTGAGCTTCTATTTGAACTCACGGCGTTTGATTCAGAAGTTTTAGGGTTTGATACGGCGGTTTGCGGTGGAGATAATGAAGCAAAGAGGTGGAGAAGTAGAAGTAGAGAGAAAGAGGCAGCAGCTGTTGTGGGTGAAAGAAGAAGAACAAGGGTTTAGTTAGGGCTTTTGGTTTGGGAATATTTTCGGGGGCCGATATGGAACTGGTTCTACTTAAAAATATCCAAAGCACAAACCTAAGCTATTTTGATCCAAGTATTAGAAGCGGCTAGAGACCCAGGGAAATGATGCATTCTTTTGGTAAGTTGTGTAAATGACCGGTCACAAATAGGGTTGTACATGGTAACGGATAACCGAATGAGCCGACCCGAACCAAACTGATTAGGAGAAACTCGAACCAAGTCACTCACTAGTGGTTTGTTTGGTTTTAGTTTTAAATCTTAAAATCATGTTCCAAGCTCAGAATATGTCATGATGGACGGTGTCACATGCCCATTTATCGCCTAAAATTTTCATGGGACATGGCCGGCAATGATTGTGGTTCGGTGAACAAACTTCACCCACAATTACTCAGCCTTGCATACTTGCATCAAAGTACGCATCTGCCTTCACTCCAAAGGCTTTGCACAACGAAAGTCTTTCTTCTTTCTCTCTAACTCTTCATGCCCCCATAAGCACAAGAGATTTGCCATGCATAAATGTAATCAAACAACTTCACAAGATCAGCAACATTAGGAACACAAAGATATAACACAGTAAACTCATTTTATTGCATTAAGGAAGATTACAAACACAGTCCATCTCATGGACCAAATCAGGCCATTCACCCTCTTCGTGAATGCCTACAACACTCTCTACATTAGTGGTTCTTCTCTCAAAAAAAAAAAAAAACAAACTTATTAATCTCTAGGCTCTTTATACAAGCTAAAGATTAGGTCAAAACTTCTGTGCAACCGCTTGCACAAGCCTTCGATAGCCAAGTGTCCAGGTAGTTTCCATAACCGCCAACTTCAACTGCCACCTTTTGTGTTGTCACGTCAATTGGTGCCACACATGTTCTTGTTCGTTATGAACACTCTAATATGGTTATAAATGAAAATGCGGGGGTCTAACAACCACACTCAACAATTCGTTTGGCAATCTGAGAGGACTTACTCCAATATACTTTCTAGAGAATCATATAGACAGTCAGACTCAATCTGGAGTAAAGTATATCAAAGAGCTGAATATCTCTAACTCTTAATTCAATCCGTAATCAGCAAATCAAATAGCTGAATATCTGGTTGTGCGAGCCCGATTGAATATAAGAGGGGTAACTTGAACGGTACCAAAGACCAATGTTCAAGTGTCAATCAATGTAAATCAACAACCAAAGGTTGGATATTCTAATTGATTGATATTAACGCACAACTTTGTGATATTTGAATTATATAACAAAATATAATGCGGAAAAGAAATAACACATACACCAATTTTGTTAACGAGCAAACCGCAAATGCGGAAAAAACCCCTGGACCTAGTCCATATTGAACACCACATCAGTATTAAGCCGCTGGAGACTCGAGTCTGCTACCAATTAACTTCGGACTGGACCGTAGTTGAACCTAATCAATCTCACACCGATTCAAGGTACACCTTGCGCTCCTTACGTCTCGATCCCGGGATACTACGCACTTGATTCCCTTAGCTGATCTCACCCACAACTAAGAGTTGATACGACCCAAAGTCGAAGACTTGATAGACAAATCTGTCTTACGCCGAAAAATCTATAGGATTAAATAAATCTGTCTCCCACAAAATACCCAAGAGTTTTTGTTCCGTCTTTTGATAAATCAAGGTGAACAGGAACCAATTGATAAACCGGACTTATATTCCCGAAGAATAGCCTAGTATTATCAATCACCTCACTATAATCTTAATCGACTAGCGAAACAAGACATTGTGGAATCACAAACAATGAGACGAAGGTGTTTGTGATTACTTTTCTATCTTGCCTATCGGAGATATAAATATCGAGTAAATTATTTCAATTGTACTCAACACGATAGAAACAGCAAGATCAGATCACGCAACTACAAAGATAATAGTTGGGTCTGGCTTCACAATCCCAATGAAGTCTTCAAGTCATTAACCTACAGGGTCTCGAGAAGAAACCTAAGGTTAAAGGAGAATCAACTCTAGTTATGCAACTACTAGCACACAGGAGGTGTAGGGATTAGCTCTCCCGATTGTTAGAGTTCTCCTTTATATAGTTTTCAAATCAGGATTTGCAATCCAAGTTACCTTGGTAACAAAGCATTCAATATTCACCGTTAGATGAAAAACCTCATTCAACCAAGCTAATTTCTTTCAACTATTAGATCATACTTAGCTTGTTACACACAAATGAAATGTACCCTCATTTAGGTTTATGTAACCGTACCTAAAACGATACACCATGTTGGTTCACAAATAGTTAACCGAGGTTAGACATATGATTACTCTCATATCAACCTTATTCATTTTAACTATAACTAGTTCAAATGACTCAAATGAAACTAGTTAAAGAGTTGTTCAATTGTTATATTCTCATAGAATTATACAAGAACACAATTGAAGTAAAATCGGTTTGATTCAAGCGAATCAATACATGAACATTATAGCCACGGTTTGCAAAGATTGCATTCCTTATTGATAAATGTTTAGGTTCATGTACAACCGATTTTAGAAAGTAACCCACTTAAGTATGCATAAGTATGCGTACAGGTATGCGTACTTAAGTAACCGAATTTGAGTTTGTTTTAGTTTTGAAACTCAACAGAAATTCATGGACGTGAACTTTCCACCAGCAGTACGCATACTTTAGGTTACCGGATGAGTTTGGTTTTTTATTTCAAACTTAGCAGAAATTCACGGACGTGAACTTCTTCCAGTATCCGTATGGGTAAGCATACTTACCCAGTGTCCTACAACCATTTTGTATACACACAAGTATGCATACTATAGGTTCCCGGTTTTGGACTTATACACTAATATGCGAACACACTATGCTTATATCCAAAGATGGTTACAAGATTCTAAACTCTTTATTTCAATCATTGAAACATTCTTAGAGGATGACAATAGCCGTTTTCACACACTATTAGCATCAAAGCAATTTTCAAGATATTGAAATAATCATTATCGAAACATTCCAAGCCTACATCAAATGATTGTATCACACAAACCATGTAAGAAGTTACTCGGAAATTTTTTCATGATATAAGATGAACTTGGTCGAAGTGAAAGCTTACCAACACATATTTCGAGAAATATGTAAGCGAGATATACTCAGCTCGAAATATCAAATGTGTATAGAGAAAACTATATCGTAACATGGTAGGCTGTTAAAAGATGTTTTGCCTACATTTAAACTGCAAGTGCATAGTGCCTATTGGAGGCAGGGGCAAGCACAGGTCGATCCTCAGGGAAATGGAGTGTATGTTGTTGATTCTAGTGGTTTCACTCAACTGATTTTTAAAGAAGTAACACAATTGTTGTTTTGGTGTCGATACGACTAAGTGATTGTTGTGACTTTAAACTAAGGTAGTAAATAAGAGTAAGAGTGTTGTGACAGTTGGGAAAGTTACCAGGATGGTCAATTCCACCCCCTAATCCTAAGCTAAGGTAATGTAAAATCTCACTGTGTTCTTGTGCCTTCCCTTGAAGGCCTTAATTGGATGTTTGATTAGCTAACTCTCCTTGCTTACCCCTAGTATCAATGGTCTTCTTACAGTAACATTGATCACAGGTGAGGTTAGTTCACTAGCTAAAAATAACCCTAAACATTATACATATCAAGAACAAAATGAGAATCCAGTTACTTTCACATTGAATTAAAGGGTTTCATCTACACCCTAGTTAAAGAGTTTAGAACATCATGCAAGGTTAAAATAGAAAATGAAATTGAAATACCAATTAAAAACCCTAAAAACAGACTGACTTTCTCTCACTTGAAGAACATCAATTTATACCTCACAAATCACTCAAACTCGCAATTAAACAAAGACCCAAACCTCTTTCCTCCCTTAATTCGTCTCTGACTCCATTGATTTGATGTTGGAGAAAACCCTAGCTCCAACTATCTCTAACCTAGCTTCTAGGGTATGGAGAAGCTATGATAGAGATAACTTGAGATAGAGTGGCGGAGCAGCAACGACTGGGTGCTTATTGGTGTTGGTGTCAGGGTAAGGATATGGTGGAGGTGGTGAGGTGGTATGCAACTGGTATGGTCGGGGGAAGGGGAAGAGAATGGGTTTTCTCTGATTTTTGTCGGGGGAGAAGAAAGAGAAGATGAAGATGAGAAATGGGGAGGGGTGTGTTTGGTTCGATGGATGTAGGTGTAGGCGGCTTGGGTGTGAGGCGGGAGCAGCAAGAGATGATGTGAGGGATGCAACACCGTTGGATGCGGAAGGCGGCAGATCTGGCGGCTCAGGATAGGATGGACTTGGATCCGGGTTATGGGCCGGGTCTTGGATTGATCAAGCCCATGTCTTGTAGATGGGTTGTTACTTGTTGGGTTGCAACTGATGCGCACGCGGGCTTTGGCTTTTTGCTCCATAGACGCTCGTCTCTAATTTTCTGCTCTTTTGGATCCTCAATTTCACCGAGCTTTATTTACTGCCTAAAAACAAAAAGTTAATTAGTACAAATATTTATTCTTGAAAACAAAGAAAATACAGAATCTGGGATAATATCTGATTTACGAGCACAAAAGATGAGTTAAATGCCAATAAATAGATGTAGAAATATGCAATATTTGGCCCTCATCAAATACCCCCAAACCTGAATTTTACGTGTCCTCAAGTGAAACAGAAATTAGGAAATCCTAACTATACCACTGTCGCTGGTCTTTCGAATGCATTTAGCGTATGCACTAAGCCTTTAAACCCCTAGGTGTCCCTAGTGGACGAGTTGTAGTCTCATGAGGGTTTACCAAAGGTGTACCCACAAAACCTTCTCCAACTTCAGAGCGTAAAAGAGTCTCAAGCATCCAAGAAGCTATGAGGACATAGAGTTTCTGCATGCTAGTAACACGAAGTTAGAACTACCAAAGAACGTATTCTCATCCTTAAGAGTTGAGCGAGAAGTAACCATACCATATGAAAGAATTCGGATTCGATAGTGATCACAAGCCTCGACTTCGCCTCACCAATAAGGTTTTATGATAATTGCACTCAAAAAGACCGCTTTTTAGTCTCTCATGTGTGCAGCGGAATAAAGAGAGAAATCCCGCACACGTTGAAGATGAGAAGGATAACCTTCCGAAATAATTTACGGAGACTCCACGAGTTGTGGACAAAAAGAATCTTTTTCTCGATGATCTCTAAGAAAGGAAATCAACCATTAGCAAGGATGGGAGTACTCACTTACCTTCTCACCCGATCGGCAATTAACATTACTCTCTCAAAGATCCATAGAAACGTCTTCAATCTTCGGTCTTCGGTCTTCAATAGCTGATGATGAACTTCAACTTCACAAAAACTTGACAAACTTTTTTTTTTTTTTTTTTTTTTTGGACATTTAAAACATGAAAATAACAATAAAACAATAAAACTCAATTTTACACAACTTTTATTGTCTTGATTTCATAAACTTCACTAATTCTCATCTTATTTTCTTTTCTCTTCTTTGTTGCATGTAAACCTTGGACTATTTCAACTTTTCTTCAAATATTCTGATGTTGCTCTGCTTGCTGACGATGATGTGTTTCTATGAATCTGTTGATGTTGTTGAGAGGGAGAGAGTGATGCTAACTGCAAATCGAACTACAAGAAGGAGTTTTCATCTTTAAACGTCACCCTCACGATTGACAAAATTAGCACTCAAGAGATCAAAAATAGTGCTGAAAGTGGTGTTAAGTTGGGTAGCTCACCATTCCTACCCGGAATTGACGTACGGTGACACACACTCTAACAGATTTTTTAGAAAGTCACAAAAAATGAAGGTCGGTGCCTCGTTTGATGTAAAATGGGTAGTCTCCACTATGGGTGATCACAATTCTACTACCGAATATCTATACAGCACCTAATTCGCCCTCCGGTATGGTTAAATCCAACTTTAACGCTCTAATCAACTAAGAAACCCGATTGTGTTCTCCAGTGCCATTTCGATTATTTCAGGTCGGACTCTCTATGTAAACATAGCTAGAAGCATGCTAGTGACTCTAAAATCTCTAAAAGTTGGAGGTTTTTATGCAAGTATTTACAAAGAGTTTTGAAATTTTTTTGATTTTTGATTGATTTTTTTTTTTTTTTTTTGAAATAAAAGACTAAAAACTCTATATGCAAAAACTCTATATGCAAATGCACCCCCAAACCTAAATCAAACATTGTCCTCAATGTGTCAACAGATAATAAGAATTCAAAAAGTCACATACCAAGAGAACTATGTTGAGTAGAGAAAAGGGAAGAGATTACCGGATGTACAATGATGTTGCTAAACCAAAGGAGGATGAATGCTTTGAAAGCAAACAACCAGAGCGCAAGACAAAAAGGTTGGTTAGCACAAATAAGAACTATGCAAAAAGAAAAAGAAAAGGGAAAGAGAATGGTTTTTTAGTCCATGTTTATGTACACAAGTGAACTAGTTCAGTCCACATAGATGGGGTCTTCCAAGTCGACGGTCTCAACTTCTGGTGGAAGATGCTCCAGAAATGGTTTCAATCTTTGACCATTGACCTTGAAGATGTTCTTGGTTGCTGGGTTTTCAATTTCAACCGCTCCATGGGGGAAAACGGTACGTACCAAGAATGGTCCTGACCATCGAGAACGTAGCTTTCCTAGAAACAAGTGCAAACGAGTGTTGTACAATAAAACTTTCTCACCTGTGTGAAGGACTTGCGGGAGAATGCGCTTGTCGTGAAAACACTTTCATTCTTTGTTTGTACATTTTGGCACTATCATATGCATCATTTCTCAATTCTTCTAACTCATTGAGTTGAAGTTTTCTTTTTGGGTACCAGACTTTATCAAGATCAAAATTCAACTTCTTCACACCTCAATATGCACGGTGTTCTAACTCAACAGTAGATGACATGCTTTACCGCACACAAGTCACGAAGGTGACATCCCAATGGGAGTCTTGTATGCAGTTCTATAGGCCCACAAAGCATCATTTAAGCGCAAAGACCAATCTTTCCTAGAAGGATTAACGAGTCTTCTCAATAATATGCTTAATTTCCCTATTAGAAACTTCTACTTGGCCACCGGGTTTGAGGATGGTAAGGTGTTGCTACCTTATGAGTGATTCCATACTTACACAAGTGATTCAAAGGGTCTATTGCAAAATGACTACCTCCATCACCGATTATTGCTCTAGGTGTTCCAAAACGGAGAAAATGTTTTCCTTAAGAAAAAAAAACAACTTTATGATCATTTGTTTTGGATGCAATGGCCTCTACCCACTTAGAGACATAATCAACAAAGAACAAGAATGTACAACTTTCCTTCGAGTTAGGAAATGGACCCATGAAATCAATACCCCACACATCAAAATTCCAACAATGAAAATGGGTTGTAAGGGCATCATGTTTCTCTTAGAGATACTTCATAATTTCCTGCATCATCGTCACAAGCAACACAAAAGCATGGCTATCTTTAAACAATGTTGGCCAATAGAAACCGCTTTGCAAGATCTTTGCAAAGAGTTTTCTTGGCACCTAAGTGGCCTCCACATGCATGGTCATGACAAAGAGATGACGTCCCTTTGTTCGAACTGGGGACACATCGCCTAATGATTTGGTCTTGGCAAGATTTAAAACAAATATGGGTCATCCCAAAGGAAATGTTTAACTTCAAAGAAGAACTTAGAATGGTCTTGTTTAGACAATGCAAGGGCATTCTACCCGTAGCAAGGTAGTTCATAATATCGCAAACCATGGCATTTCTGTGATGACACAAGCATCAATTGTTCATCAGGAATGACTCTCTAATCAAAGACTTGATTCATCCCAGATTCAACATTCAACCTAGACAAGTGATCGGCAACAACATTTTCGACCCTTTCTTATCTCGAATTTCGAGGTTAAACTCTTGTAACAAGAGTATCCATCGAATTAGACGAGCCTTAGCATCTTTTTTAGACAAAAGATATCTCAATGCAAAGATGGTCGAATATATGATGATCTTAGACCCTATCAAATAAGATCTAAACTTATCTAATGCAAACACGATGCCTAGCAACTCTTTCTCGCCTGTGGAATAATTTAGTTGAGCATCATTAAGTGTTTTACTAGCATAGTAGATCACATAAGGAAGTTTGTCTACTCGCTGCCCAAAACAACTCCTACAAAGATAGTCGACGCATCACACATAATCTCAAATGGTAATGTCCAAAATGTGGTCCACTATAGGGGCAGATGTAAGGAGAGCCTTCAGTTGCTCCCATGCTTCTTTACAAGAATCATCAAAGACAAATGCAACATCTTTTGCAAGAAGGTTACACAAAGGTCTTGAAATTTTACTAAAGTCTTTGATGAATCGGCGGTAAAAACCCGCATGGCCTAAGAATGATCTTATGTCCTTCACGAGGTTACGAGGGTTGAGGCAAGTGTTGAATGAGATCAACCTTGGGTTTGTCTACTTCTATGCCTTTTTCCGAGATGATATGCCCTAAAACAATGCCTGAGTTAACCATGAAATGACATTTTTCCCAATTTAAAACCAAATTCTTTTCCTTACACCTAATCAACACACAAGTGAGGTGATGCAAACACTCATCAAAAGAAGACCCAAACACAGAAAAATCATCCATGAAAATTTCAAGAAACTTATCTACCATGTCAGAAAATATGCTCATCATGCAACGTTGAAAAGTAGCGGGTGCATTACACAACCCGAAAGGCATGCGGCGATAAGAAAATGTTCCATAAGGACATGTAAATGTGGTCTTTTGTTGGTCTTCGCGTGCTATGTGAATTTGGTTATAGCCCGAATAGCCATCTAAGAAGCAATAGTGACTATGCTTCGCCAACCTTTCCAAAGATTTGGTCAATGAAGGGAAGGGGAAAATGGTCTTTCTTTGTTACTGTGTTCAGTTTTCTATAATCAATACAAACTCGCCACCCTGTGGTAACACGAGTGGGGACAAGCTCATTCATCTCATTTTGAACTACAGTAATTCCAGACTTTTTGGGTACCACTTGAATGGGACTGACCCATGGCTATCTGGAACTGGTAAATGATACCCGCATCAAGCAATTTCAAGATCTCACCTTTGACAACATCTCTCATATTGGGGTTAATTCTCCTTTGCATTTCCCTAGATGGTTTAGTGTTTTCTTCAAGGTTTATGTGATGCATGCAAATTGTGGGACTTATAACCTTAAGATCTGAGATGGTCCAACCTAAGGCTCCTTTATGTTCTTTAAGTACTTCTAAAAGTTTACTTTCCTATTCTGTGTCTAAACATGATGCAATAATCACAGGTAAAGTATCAGAAGGACCTAAAAAAGCATACTTCAAAGTATCAGGTAATGGTTTCAAATCAAGCTTAGGTGGTACATCAAGAGGTGGGGCAGATTTGGAATCAGAGAGTGGATGGGGTTCCACAGCATTCTGCCATTTAGCAATATCCATGGGTGGAACGGATTCAAGCAAAGAGTGAATTTCACCAATGTACTTAGACTCAAAGAGATCTAAGTCAAAGTTATCTAAACATGCTTGCAAAGGGTCCACCGACAAAATGTCGGGCAAAGAGTCTTGGATCGACTCAATCATGTTAATCTCATACAAATCGCATCATCACAATCAATGGGTTGTTGACTAGTGTTAAAAATATTAAGCTCTACGGTCATGTTACCAAAAGATAATTTCAACACTCCATTACGACAGTTGATGATGGCATTGGACGCCGCCAGAAAGGACGTCCTAAAATCACAGGAATGTGATTACTTGGGTTTTGCACAGGTTGAGTATCTAAGACGATGAAATCCACAGGAAAGAAAAATTTATCAACCTTGATTAACACATCTTCAAAAATACCACGGGGATTTTCACGATCCGTCCGCTAACCGTAGCGTAACGGTGTGGGCTTCGGCTCCCAAGGCCCACTTGCACATACACAGTAGTATGGCAATAGATTCACACTTGCTCCTAAGTCTAGTAACGCCTTTCGACCACATGGTCACCTATGGTGCATGTAATTGTTGGACTACCCGGGTCTCTAAACTTAGTGGGAATCTTGTTTTGGATTATGGAGCTCACTTGCTCGATAAAAGCACGCTTATGCACATGAAGCTTTCGCTTTTGTGGACAGTCCTTCAAAAACTTAGCATAGGTGGGTATTTGTCCGATTGCTTCGAGAAATGGAATGTTTATGTTAACTCTTTTGAACATTTCCAAAATCTCGTTGTATTGGTTACCCCTTCGCCGCACCAACCTTTGTGGGAATGGAGCAACAGTGTATGACTTGGCAAAGAAACATCTATATCGCAGGACTCTTGGTTTTATCAACATGCTCGATTCTTTTTCAAGAGATGTTTTCTGTGGTGTTGTGTGTACTGGTGAGTCTGATTTAGACTCGCTTGACCGTGGTACACCTACATTGTTCTCGATGACTCTACCACTACGGAGAGTGGTCACAGAATTCACATGACTATGTGGAGTTTCATTGCAGGTTGAGGAGCCTGCCTGAAACACATTCTTTGGATTTTGTTGGGGTTGACTAGGGAGTTTGCCTTTCTCTCTCTCATTCAATGCATCACAGATTTGACCCATTTTAAGTTCTAAACTTGTGAAACGTTGGTCGGTGGTTTTCTAAGTTGTGAAAGATTTTGGGTTAACAGACCACACACGGTCTTCAAAGCTAGTCTTTTTCTCTACAGTGTACTTGAGGGTGTGGTTGTACTTGGGGTTTCTAGGATATGAGTATCCTTGGTTGTTACTTGTTGTTCCCCTTATGTGCCCTTTGGACCATGAGAAGTTAGGGTGATTCCTCCAACCTGGGTTGTAGGTTTGAGAATACGGGTTGTTCTCTTGCCTATGGTACAATGCATTGGCTTGCTCGGTTTTAGACTCTTGAAATGCATGTAAGTGGGACAGATGTCCACTAAGTGGTCGAGCTATGGCATGCGGCACAAGTGGCCATTTCAATTTGGTCACGGAGAGTAGGGGCATTAGATTTCACATTCTTCCGCAACTCAAGCACTTCTATTCTCCTAGGGCCAAAGATGCCATTTTTGCATTTCCCTCAAAGTCGACTTGATTCTATGAACATTACCTACGGGGTAGTCCTTTTTGGTTCACGAATGGACTCCCACCGTTGAGTCTTTTCAAATGACTTCGATTAAGAAAGTCCAAGCCTCATCAACACTTTTGTCAATAAATGCACCATTGCACATTGACTCGACCGTGTTCGGTTCTAACATCTAGACCCTCATACAATATTTGCACGAGTCTCCATTTTTCAAAACCATGGTGGGGACATTGGAGCAATAATTCATTGAATCTCTCCAAGCATTTTGCTAGAGTTTCGTCTTCTAATTGCACAAAACCATTTAGACTTTGGCGAATTGTCGCCGTCTTATGGTTTGGGAAAACTTTTTAAAAACTCTTACGTGAGGTCATCCCATGTTCCAATGGACTGTGGTTGTAGGGCATGAAGCCATGACTTGGCTTTGTCTTTCGAGAAAAAGGAAACAATCTCGGTTTGAGGGACTCTTCCGCATTTGGTTAAAACGCAAGTCCCACAAATATCCTCAAAATCTCTCACATGATGGTAGGGGTTTCGCATCGACCCCTCTAAACACGGGTAGCATGTGAATGGTCCTTGCTTTCGGTTCAAACTGACCGGATCGGCCGGCGAGAATGATGCAAGAGGGCTGGCTTGCCCTAGTTGGGTACATGTAGTCCTTGAGACTACGGGTTGGTTTTGTTCATCACCCATAGTTTCGTTTACATGGGCTTGGGCTTTCGTTTGAAGAACCGGGTATGCCGACAATTACGTCCAAGCGGATTCTAACTAGTCGATTTGTTTGGTCTCTAAAAGACACAATCATAGCCTAGCTAGCGCATCCAAGATGTTAACATGCATACATGCAATCGATCTCAACACGACAAGCACAAAATAACCAAGTGACACACCAATTCTCGACTTAAGCACAAAGGAGTGCTTTTTGTTGTAAAGATACACACAAAGTTATGTGGGCTTCAGCCCAGTTTATGCAGAGCCCAGTGGTTATGGGTTCCAGCTCAGTTTATGTGGGCTTCAGTTTGTTGCACAACCCAGTTTATGTGGGCTTCAGCTTGTGCACATATTGGCAAGTTTACACAACACAGGTCTAAGTGCAGCTCAGCTTATGCACTGGTTATGTGCACAGATCAATACAGCACAGAGAACACAAACTCACAAAAATGACACCCAATTTCTAGCACACAGGGGTGCTGGATGTTGTTGCTTAAGGGAGACACAACACTCTGGGCAAGTGCACAAATGCGAGTAATGTGCAAAGACATCATAGCTTATGCACAGCCCAGTTGTTGGCAGGTGCACAAGAAAATCAAAAAAAATTATATGAGGTGCACAAGGTTATGGGATGTGCTCACTCAAGGTGAAGCATGTGCTGGGTTTGTGCGTGGCATACAAGAAATGAGATGCTAATGCAAACTCAGACACTCAATCATTCACTCCAATGAGTATGCTTTCAAGAGTTGCAGGGCAGAAAGTTCAGCATATGACCTAGCACTTAACAAGTGAAAATGGTAGCAGGTGAAGATGAATTAGCCACTGGCAAGTTATAGTTCATACAAGGTCTGCCAACAACTTGGTTCAACAGCTCACACAAGAGTGTAGATGGCTAAACAGGGTCAGTTGCATCAACTCACTCAGTTGACTTCACTTGGGCTCTCAACTAACTTGGCTATCCAAGTTGCAACTCAAGCTCAACATCTAATTGTGGGCCGGAGCCGAACACGAGGATGATGGAAGCTAAGGGGTTAAAGTGGGAAGGCAACTAGTTCAGTTGACTCCACTTTTCACAGGCTATGCTCAGGGTACACACAAGCACATGAGTTTTAAGTATAGAGCACACTTGGGAAGGCACATATTAAGTCAGCTGGTTTATCATGCATTCAGGGAGTAATGGCTCACAGGTAATCTTCAAAGGTTATCATACAACCAAGCATGCTATATCATTCATTCGAGAGGGAAGGGGTTTGAGACACAATACACGTTATAAACCGGGTTTATGCAAATCCACACTTTGTCCGCGCCTTTTCTCGTCTTCCTTGGGTTTGCTCGTATGCACCACAAAAACTGCTAGCTCAACAAAGCACTTCAGATCCCCAAGATTGCACAGTTCAAAGCAAAAACATCAAAATACTAATACTGGAATTTCAAAACAATGATTCTGCAGTATGAAGATTGGGAGAGAATGCTACAAAAGTTAACTCTTGGGATTAAGAACACAAGAATGCTGAATCAGGCAAGCAACATTATGTAACAAGGGAGGCAATGCTTATGTGAATAGTGACTTATGCTCACAGATACAATGATTCTCAGTGATTGAGATATGCTCCTAACAAAATTCAGCTAGTGTATGCTGCTCCAACACCACAGTTTCGCTTCTTTCCTATTCCTATTTTGAGTTGAACAACAATAAAGCAGGTACCTTATTACTCAATGCCCAGAAATTTGCAATTTATTGCAAAGACAGAGAGTTTTGCTAAACTACAGGATGATAATGTTGGTGTAGACAAGAAGCAAATGTAAAACAACAGAGACAATGCACAGAATGCTAGAATGGAGATTTACAGATGCTGAGATAAAACAGGGAAGTTAAAACAAAAGAACACTAACATGCTCATGTACAAACTACAGTATACCCTAAACAGATGTGAAGGAAACTACATAAATGATTGAAATACTAAGCTAACAATAAGATGCAGGTACAGATGAAGTTATAATAACAACAATAGATAAATAAAGGAAATTTATAACACATATATACAAATTTTAGAATGAAAACCAGTTGAAGTTACTCTAATAAACAACACAACACACTACCAAATCCCCGGTAGCGGCGCCAAAAACTTGGTAGGCTGTTAAAAGATATTTTGCCTACATTTAAACTGCAAGTGCACAGTGCCTATTGGAGGTAGGGGAAAGCACAGGTCGATCCTCAGGGAAATGGAGTGTATGTTGTTGATTCTAGTGGTTTCACTCAACTGATTTTTAAAGAAGTAACACAGTTGTTGTTTTGGTGTCGATACGACTAAGTGATTGTTGTGACTTTAAACTAAGGTAGTAAATAAGAGTAAGAGTGTTGTGACAGTTGGGAAAGTTACCAGGTGTTTATGGGTAAAAATCGTTTCTGCTGATTTCAGTAATTTCGGTAGGTGAGTGAGAAACTGGTTCAAACCCTAAACAAATGTCTGCCGCACGTGACCACTTTATGGATTCGAGAGATCAATCTGTACAAGTCCGGCCTAAACCAAGAAATGGCCGTTCCAGACTTGCTTTGGTCACAAAGTGGAGGAGAAGGGTTGATTTGGGGAGGGAAGCAAAGAAAGGTGTTGAGGAGAGTAGTATCTCGACTTGTATCATAAAGTGAAAGCTAGGAAGCTTGCAAGAGGTGGAAGCTTTTGGGAGAGCTTGCAAAGTTGCCTTTCTCGAGAGTGTAGTATTTTTCTCCGACCGAGACCTCGTTGTCCGTGGAAACAGGTAAGACCTATTTATACAAGTTGAGATTGAAACGTACCTCGGCCTCATGAAGGAAGAGAGTAAAGGGTGAAATAATGGGAGGAGGTGGTAACCGCATGGTTTAATGGGTGAAAACGTTTTTCACCTTTATTTCCTCTTTTATTTGACCGCTTTATTCCTTTTCACGCTTTCTTAATGTGAGCGTAGTGTACGCGATGCCGTGACCGCCAAACCAAAACCCTAAAGAAGCATCCCCGCTTTGTGTCGATGTCGAGTGTTGGTTGCATCTTGAGTGCAAGTGGCGCTACTAGTGGCGTGTGGGCATGTGCCAATGGCATGTGCGGAATGCCTTGGTGGTAGGTTGCACGGTTTGCAAGTTAGGGTTACCCGGCGTGTGTTTGGCATGTGCGGAATGCCTTGGTGGTAGGTTGCACGGTTTGCAAGTTGGGCTACCCGGCGTGTGTGTTTGGCATGTGCGGAATGCCTTGGTGGTAGGTTGCACGGTTTTGCAAGTTGGGCTACCGTGTGTGTGTTTGGCATGTGCCAATGGCATGTGCGGAATGCCTTGGTGGTAGGTTGCACGGTTTGCAAGTTATGCTACCAGTGTGTGTATTTGGCATGTGCGGCCATGTTGACCTAGTTGCAAGTCTTGCAAGCCTAGGGCGCTATGTTTGGCGTGGGCCAAAGGCATAGCGGCTTGGAAGTATGGCTTGCGGACGTGTTGGCATGTGCCAATGGCACATGCGGCCATGTTGACCTAGTTGCAAGTCTTGCAAACCTAGGGCGCTATGTTGGACGTGGGCCAAAGGCATATCGGCTTGGAAATATGGCTTGCGGCACGTGTTGGCATGTGCCAATGGCACATGCGGCCATGTTGACCTAGTTGCAAGTATTGCAAACCTAGGCGCTATGTTGGACCAGGCCAAAGGCATAGCGGCTTGAAATATGGCTTGCGGCACGTGTTGGCATGTGCCAATGGCACATGCGGCCATGTTGACCTAGTTGCAAGTCTTGCAAACCTAGGACGCTATGTTGGACGTGGGCCAAAGGCATAGCGCTTAGAAATATGGCTTGCGGCACGTGTTGGCATGTGCCAATGGCACGTGCGGCCACATTGACCTAGTTGCAAGTCTTGCAAACCTAGGGCGCTATGTTTGGCGTGGGCCAAAGGCATAGCGGCTTGGAAGTATGGCTTGCGACACGTGTTGGCATGTGCCAATGGCATGTGCGGCCATGTTGACCTAGTTGCAAGTCTTGCAAACCTAGGGCGCTATATTTGGCGTGGGCCAAAGGCATAGCGGCTTGGAAATATGGATTGCGTACGTGTTGGCATGTGCCAATGGCACATGCGGCCATGTTGACCTAGTTGCAAGTCTTGCAAACCTAGGGCGCTATGTTGGTCGGGGGCCAAAGGCATAGCGGCTTAGGAATATGGCTTGCGGCACGTGTTGGCATGTGCCAATGGCACGTCGCCATGTTGACCTAGTTGCAAGTCTTGCAAACCTAGGGGCGCTATGTTTGGCGTGGGCAAAGGCATAGCGGCTTGGAAATATGGCTTGCGGCACGTGTTGGCATGTGCCAATGGCACGTGCGGCCATGTTGACCTAGTTGCAAGTCTTGCAACCTAGGGCGCTATGTTTGGCGTGGGCCAAGCATAGTGGCTTGGAAATATGGTTGCGAGACGTGTTGGCATGTGCCAATGGCACGTGCGGCCATGTTGACCTAGTTGCAAGTCTTGCAAACCTAGGGCGCTATGTTTGGCGTGGGCAAAAGGCATAGGGCGGCTTGGAAGTATGGCTTACGACACGTGTTGGCATGTGCCAATGGCATGTGCGGCCATGTTGACCTAGTTGCAAGTCTTGCAACCTAGGGCGCTATGTTTGGCGTGGGCAAAAGGCATAGCGGCTTGGAAATATGGCTTACGCACGTGTTGGCATGTGCCAATGGCACGTGCGGCCATGTTGACCTAGTTGCAAGTCTTGCAAACCTAGGGCGCTATGTTTGGCGTGGGCCAAAGGCATAACGGCTTGAAGTATGGCTTGCGACACGTGTTGGCATGTGCCAATGGCACGTGCGGCCATGTTGACCTAGTTGCAAGTCTTGCAAGCCTAGGGCGCTATGCTTGGCGTGGCCAAAGGCATAGCGGCTTGGAAATATGGCTTGCGTGTTGGCATGTGCCAATGGCACGTGCGGCCATGTTGACCTAGTTGCAAGTCTTGCAAACCTAGGGCGCTATAATTTGCGTGGGCCAAAGGCATAGCGGCTTGGAAGTATGGCTTTGCGACATGTGTTGGCATGTGCCAATGGCACGTGCAGCCATGTTGACCTAGTTGCAAGTCTTGCAAGCCTAGGCGCTATGTTTGGCGTGGGCCAAAGGCATAGCGGCTTGGAAATATGGCTTGCAAGACGTGTTGGCATGTGCGAATGGCACGTGCGGCCATGTTGACCTAGTTGCAAGTCTTGCAAACCTAGGGCGCTATAATTAGCGTGGGCCAAAGGCATAGCGGCTTGGAGATTTGGCATTGTTGCCATGGTGCGCAGTATGCGGCTTGGTTTGGCATTGTTGCCGCGGTGCGCAAAGATGCGGCTTTGTTTGGCATTGTTGCCATGGTGCGCAGAGTGCGCTTGATTTGGCATTGTTGCCATGGTGCGCAGGGCGCGGCTTGGTTTGGCATTGTTGCCATGGCGCGCGGTGCGCTTTGATTTGGCATTGTTGCCATGGTGCGCATGATGCGCTTGGCATTGCTTTGCCATGGTCGCAGATCTGCGGTTTGGTTTGGCATTGTTGCCATGGTGCGCAGATGCGGGCTTGGTTTGGCATTGCCGCCATGGTGCCAAGATGCGGCTTGGTTTGGCATTGTTGCCATGGGTGCGCAGAGATGCGCTTGGTTTGGCATTGTTGCCATGGTGCGCGAAGATGCGCTTGGTTTGGCATTGTTGCCATGGTGCGCAGGTGCGGCTTGATTTGGCATTGTTGCCATGGTGCGCGAGATGCGGCTTGGCATTGCTGCCATGGTGCGCAGATATGGGCTTGGTTTGGCATTGTTGCCATGGTGCGCAGTATGCGGCTTGGTTTGGCATTGCTGCCATGGTGCGCAGGGTGCGGCTTGATTTTGGAATTAGGGTTCTGTGTTGAAAACCCTAATCTGGTATTTTGAAAAAATACCTGTAACACCCCGTGTTTTTAGCATGGCGCATGCTAAAAGATGCGCCATTTGCTTGTGATGAAGCTTCATCCAAAGCTTCCGCAGCGTGAAAAAGGTGGATTGGGTTAGGGCCAATACCGCGCCAAAATGGCGTATTATGTTTGGCATTTGGCCAAGGGACAATGTTGCATCATCATGATGCATTAGGCGATTGGGTAGGTGGCCTTAAGCTTACAAAAGTAATCATTGCGCATTATGAGAGTTATTGGCAACAACCAATATCGCACAATCATTGTGCATCGACTCAGAGGGCTAGTCGAGAGAACATTGCATAATCATTGTGCGATATGCCAAAGAGAATGTCGCATAATCATTGTGCAAACCAGATTTAACGAGTGGTGCACAATCATTGTGCAACGAAGAACGAAAATCTCCTGCAATCATTGCGGTCATTCGAAATTCATGGCAACGGCCATGAATAGTGAAGCATGTCAATATGCTCCCTTTTCATACTTGTAGAAATTCCATTAAGACATATATAGGGAGGGGTAGTTGGTTGAAGGTGCATATGCGGACTATGTACCAAGTAAGCTTCATAGCTTAGTTTTAAGAGCATAAATGATGCCTAAGGCTCATTTATAGTTGCGTAGCCTTCGAAGAGGGTATTTGATGCGTTGGCATCACTATGCCACTGGCACAAGGACCCGATGATGCATAATCATTATGCATCTTGGCGGAATGGCCTATACGGACCAAAGCCATTACCGTTTTTGCTAGGCCACACTTTGCAAACGATTTGGTTTAATTTTCTCATCCCTTCGGGATGAACTACTGATGCATGCTTGATCCCTTTAGAGTAGGGAAGGGTCGTGAGGCAGCCGCAATGAGTTGCAGCATTGTCGGTCCAAAGACGTTGGCCCTCATATCATCTAAGCTTGGTAGCTCGACGCAAGAGATGATTGTGGCCAGACTTGATGAGGCTTAGTTGCATGCCGATAAGTGGATGCTCATACTTCCTATCAAGTTATAAAGAGATGGTAAGCGAGGTAACGGGGAAATGGCAAGGGCTCGGTGTGGCCTACGGTAAAGTCTAAGGCTTATGCCCGGACAAGACACTGAATGTGACTGTTGCTCAGCTAGCTAGGAAATTCATTTATGAATTCCCTACGTAAAGGTAAAGCCAGAGACGCATGAAAAATGCATTGGCATTGGCCTTATGGCCTTAAACCCTTTTTGCGCGACAAGGGTAAGTTGGAACAGTGTGGAAGCTAAGTTAGCTGCGTCATGCTCCACGAGCATGCTTGCAAGGGCAATTGACGTGCATTTGCCTAGCTTTGAGGCCCGGATCGTAGCTTCATCATCATGGCGCACCGGGGGAGATTACGGCCTGCGGGGCAACGCGCCAAAGGCGTAATTTTCCGGTCCGTCACAATACCCCTATTAATTATTTACTCCTGAGTTAAATGCTCTTAGTTAAATGTGTTGCGGGTAACACTAGGTCATGGGGTTTTATGATCTTACCCCTTGTCTAAAAACCACCATCAACATTAAGTCCCCTGCTTAGCTCGGAACATGGGCTTTGTTGCGAGGTAAGCATAAGATGGTGACAAACTGTTAATAGCAAAACGTAAGGAAAATTGAAGGAAGCTTGTCTGACCTTTATAAATAGGATTTGGAATCCTTGCCTCTGGTAGTTTTGCAAAAATCGGGAGGCTGGTACAATTGGTGGGCCCGATGCAGCTTAGGCAACGTTGGGGAGTTGGCGTGAGTTGGGAAACTGAGTGGGCTAGCTGGTGGGACCGGCGCAGAGTGTAGAAGCCTTGCATGCTTGCAGGCGTGACTTGTGCAACCATTGGGAGATCGGCGCAAATTGGTGGGGCCGGTCCAACTTGGAAACCGTGCTTGCAGGCGTGATTTATGTAAATAAAGAAGGAGTAGACGTTTCTTCAGTCAGCGAAGTTTCCTTATTTTGTTTTCCTTCACGTGCGGCTTCCATTAGGGCATCATCCATGCCAAAAAAATCTGGAATGTCTCGCGAAGTGTCGCAAATGCAGAAATATTCATTCTCGCGACACTTCTTAGCCTTCGCCAGATTTCATGTCTTCCAATTGTTTTGCTCGTCGTTATTCATCGCGTCGTTTATTTTAGCTCCTCGCGACTCCCTCGCGACACCGCGTTTATTAATCTCATGAAACCTTGTCCGTTGCGATATTATGATCCTACATCTTGCCTCTTTTTCCTTGAATATTGCTTGAAGAGCGATTTGAAGGAAAAATTCATTCTTTGTAATAATCCTTGGTTTCAATTGGTGAAGGAACGAACGAAAAGAATACTTTTCTTGAAAAGTACGTACTTGCCTCTATTCTTTTAGCGAAGTTCAAGCTTCTTTGTAGTATATATATGAAGTTAAAGTCTCCTGTCTCTCCTTACATCTCCTCTCGCGAGGGAGAGAATGTCATGAGAATCAATATTTTGATTTGCCGCAACTACTTATCTTTATCTCTGCTTCAGACTCTACCATACGATTTTGACCATTAAAGTCTTTTTTTTAAACACGTCTCTTCCAACCGTTTATTCTCGACTGTTCGTGTCTCTTCTCGCATTAAATGCCCTCGTTTTCTCAAGAATCTTTTTTTGATTTTTCTATATATAGCTTTCTTTTCCTCCTCTTTTCTTCCTTTAACTTCTCTCTCGCAACTTTTCTTGACTCTCTCCTTCCGCAATTTGCGCTCCTGCTACTGTAACTCTTTTCTTCATCCTTTCTAACGCTGATCCTAATCTCCAAACTCCCATCCATTCCCATACTGATAATGGCTTTCATTAGTCGTGCATACAAATCTTCTTTTGATGAAGTTCAACAGAAGTTGCTCGAGAAGGGTTTCACTCTATCAACCATTCCCGATCAAGAATCTTCATCTATTCTTTCTGCAAAGTTATTTTCTGATCATCAATGTGATGATCAAAAGATTATAGTCTCGCTAGGTCGACTTCTCGCAGGCTTCCCATTCCCTTATACAATCCCGAGATGCCTTTATTTTATGAAATCTTGGCCCATGAAAAATTCTCTCTGGGTCATTTATCAATTGAGTGGCGATTGCATTCGCTTAATGCTTGAGTTCGCGAATCGTGGTGCTGGCAAAGGATCTTTATACCTACTCATTGTTAGACACCCGATTTGAGACTTGGAAATAGTCACGAGAAGTACACTCAGAGAACTTTTTTGAAAATTATTCAGGATAAAGATGAGGAATGCGAAATCTACGCCTGGGCATTCGCTGAAAAGAAGGATAATGTCCCCGAGGATAAATTGCTCATGCAAGATATTGACTCGGCACCCTGCAATAATACTACTCTCGCCACTCCAAAGATGAGAAGTGGTGGGTTGTACCCTTGATTTTAAATGGCCCTTATATCGCGGCTCAGATATTCTTCCTGCGAGTCTCAGCAGATATCATCCTTGGGAATTCAAATGGCCCGATAAGGCAAAAGAGGTATGTTTCCCACTTCAAATCTTGCCTTTTGCAACTTTATTTTTATATTTGCTTTGAGTTTGTGAAATTTTTCAGATCGCCAAATTGAGAAGAAGCTACAAGGATAATCCGTTGGAGTACTCGACGATACTTCGATCGCTTACGGGTGAAGTAAGAAACATTTCCTTTGTCATTTGAAACAATATTGTTGCCTCTGTTTCTTATCTTTAACCGTATGTCGAAGGTTGGAGTTGAAGAAGCTGTAGCCGCGAAGATTAAAAGTAAGGGCAAAACTGCTGTTCGCAAAAATAAATCTTCTCGCTCCATTAACTAAGAAGCGAAAGATTCAATCTTCTTCTCGCCTTAACTCAAGCTCCGAATCTTCTGATGAGGATAACCATGATTCGAATCTCTCTCTCGCTAAAGAGATTCCATTGGCCGGTTCTCCTATGGATCGGTTATCTAGCATCTTCTCATACTCTTTCCAAGGAATGGGAGATGCTCCCCTAGCTTCCCTTTATGGGACTCGCAAATGTGTGTAATGCTTTCTTTACTAGAGGGCAATGATTCTTTCAATGGAGCCTCTAGAATCGTGTCTCTGACTTCTTGAACGCACTTGGGTCTTTGGTATGCATGCGTCACATTTCCTGTTAATTTTAAATTTTTAAATATATATGTATTAACGGTTTTTCTCGTTTTCTTTCATAGGTTGGAAAAACTTCTTTTGTAGTTGCCTCGAGATCTTGAGAGAAGACGCAACAATCTTGAAAAGAGAAATTTACAATTGAACAAGAAGACCCAAGAGCTGGAAGTTTGAAGCGCATCATCTCGCGATAAGATTCAAAAATTAGAAGCCGACCTAGTCTCCCAAAAGGAGAGAGTATCTACTCTTCGAACTCAAATCAAAGAACTTTATGGTATAGTAATTTTCAATTCTCAAATCTTTTTCATGTTATCTTTTACTTTTCTTTGTCCGACTATTATTCTCATGCAGACGTGTATAATCTCTCCGAGGAATCCATTCTTCTTCATTCATTTCCGAGCCTATGAATGATGATGTCCTCCTTACTTACCTCAATCAATCTCTAAGTAGCTCCTCTAATAAAACTAACCTCCTTTCATTAAAGGATCTTCAATCCAAATATCACCTCTTAGAGATCGAACATAGATCTAGTTTAAATCTAACTAATCGCTTTAAACGAATGTACCCTTGATTCCGAGGAGAAAGTCAAAACTTTGAGAAAGAAAATTAGTGATCTCATAGATGAGAATGATCGCATTACTAACAGGTGCACATGCGTTAGCGAGAATTCCACAAATCTCTTCTTGGTGTGCAAGTTGAACGAGACGAACTCCTTCATCGTGAATACCATGCTTAGGCGGCGAGGAAGAGCAAGTTCGTTTCTCTTCTTGTTATTAATAGTGATGATGAATTCACTGGGCTGCGAAGGTTTTAGATAATGCCAGAATAACCTAGGTGTTGATGTTAGTCTTCATGCCGAGCATACTTCCTTGATTAAAGATATGATATCGATAGAGAAGGTTACTTATTATACCTTACTACTTCTTACTTCGTAGTATTGCTTGTAAATTATTAACTTGTTGTTACTTATTTGCAGAATCCGAGAAGAGGCTTCGAGTTAGAATTAGAGAGCTTGAATCTGAAAAAAGAACAACTCGCCAGAATTTTCCAAATGAGAATTGAAGAACTGAAATCGAAAAGAACATTTCTCGAAAGAGTCTCTCCCTTCGCGAGAATAAATATTCCAAGTTGAAGAAACAATTTCTAACGACAAAGGAGAACTTTAGTAATGATGCTTTATTCGTTTTACAATGGAGCCATGGAGTATGTTTGTAAGGACCACAATATCCCTCTCGCATTCATATCCCCGGCTTCTTGAAAAGGTTCCCGAGAATCCGCTGTCTCGGACGTTTCGATAGTGAGGCTAGCGAAGAAGAAAATTCTGGCGATGATAATAATAGGACTGAATAATCAGATGAAGGAGAATAATCACCAAAGAGATAATTCTTTTTGTTTCTTTTTTTTCTGTAATATCTGTATATTTCTGTATCTTTATTATAGTGTACTTCTTGGATTTTTCCCCCCTGAATTCAATCTTCACTCCCTTTTTTGGTAGTTCTTCCTTGTAATATAATTGGCTAACATTATTGATGTATAACTCTTTCATCAGAAGATGAATAACAATATCCCATCTTTTCCATTCCCATATTTGCCTCTGTTATTTATCTTCAGATGGAAGATTTTAGTTGTCATCATGTATTTGGTTGGATAATAATTTTATTGTTATAGAAATGTATTGTTGCGGCGACGAGGTCGCAGTATCTTCATAGATCAAGAATTCTACTTGCCTTGCCTTATCTTCATAAATGTATTTTATCTCTTCTCATTGCGACAAGGTCGTAAGCCGCCTTACATTTTCAATCAAGGGCCCATTGACCTTTATCATTTTGTGTGGTCTTCCGAGTTAGACCTCCTAATTAGAGGTCTTCCCCCGCCACCTTTCATTGCGACAAAATAATCAGGACGTCTTTTACACTTGCATGTAAAGACCCATTGATCTTGCCTTATCATTTTCCAAGTATTTTTGCCTCTCGCAGATGTTTTAGTTGCGACAATATGACAGGCCTAGATATCCTTGCGAATATAAAGCCCCATGACATTGTTTGGTCGTGCGACGAAATCGCAGACGTCCGTACACTTTCGTGTAAAGACCCATTGATCTCGCCTTACCCTCGCGTTAGTATTATTGCCTCTGCAGGATCATTGCACAAATATGACGAGCCTAAATTCTCTTGCGAAAACATAGCCTTATGACATTTATCATCTGTTTTGACACTCCCCTATGGAGAGCGTCGCCCTTATCATCTCCCCGGTTGCCCCTTCAAGGAGGCGAAACATCGGCCATATAAGACTAGCTCCTCCCATCCGGTCTTAACAACAACGGATTATTTTCGTGACCTCTTATCCCTTATACCTATATGGTTTATGGTTACGAGACTGCACCCTAAGTGGAGTTTTCTTAGGCGAGTGCAACATATGCCAAGACTTGCCAAGAATGGCTGTAGGTTCATCCATCCCCGGGCACTCGGCTCAACCGTACCCTCGGCGCCTTGAGCATACATCGACTCCTTGGAAGAGACCCTCGGTCGCCCAACCAGGTATAACCTTATATAGTTGGGAATCCAAGGTATCTCTCCCGGATAGGCTTTCATGGGCCCCAAATTTTCATGACTCGGGCTTCAGGAGCGGTGTAACCTTCCCCCTGAGCCATGTCGAGAGATTCCCCCTTATATGACGCACTTTAGGTCTTACATTTGCCTCTTACGAAATGTTATTCGCGAACTAGGGTATACGCCATAAAGGTTCGTCCCATTCTTTTACTCATTCATATTTGTTAAATCATTCAATCATTCATGTTTCATTATTTGTCGATATTTGTTTACGAAGTATTCGCAGATAGTTCTGTTTCATTTGTTGTATTCTCATTTTCATTTCTTAAAAATTCCCATATACTCTTGGTTGCAAGATTCTCGCACATCATTACTTCAATTGCTACTTTTTCTCCCGTTTTTGTTGATTATTCACTTCTTATGCCTTTTGTTCCTCATATCCTTTGCTCCTTTATTATCATAATATCTCGCTTTGTCTCTAGGCATTCACCTCGCGAGGTATGTTCAGATCCTTATTTCTATAGCATCCACCACCAGTTTTTCCTTTCCGCTCATCTCTCACATGTTGCTTCAAACCCTTTCTTTTGGCATTTCTTTCTTGTGACTTTCTACATCGACCTCATGACATTGTTGCGATTCCTTCCAATCTCCCCGTATGATACCAATGTCAGTTTGGATGTGGGAAATTTTATACATTGATGGTATGTTGAGGCGACCCCAAGATTTCATGAAGCCATGGCCTCCCAATCGATTATTATACGGGATTCCACATCAACCACACAGAATAAAACATCGATTGATAATCCTTGTAGAGGTATTCTCATGTGAACCTCTCCCTTTGGCTTGTTTGCAGTGCCATTAAAGCCATATATCTTGTATGTCGAGGGGATCAAATCCTCATCCTTTCCTCCCATCGTCTTGTAAGTATGGTAAAAGAGAATATTCACCGAACTTCCGGTGTCGATTAGGATTCGGTTGATTGCCCGAAGAAAGCTTTTCCCGCCATCATCTTCTCCGTCAACTTGGTTTTGGGTTAATCTCTAGTTTCACAACCAACGGGCTATCATGTGTTTCTCTTCCTTTTTGCACTTTATCTCATGAGAAAGAAATAGTCTTCACCGCCACTTTTCTAATCACGTCGTTCTCGCTTGGACTCATTATTTCTTTATCATTAGCATCTCTCATAAAGACTCTCTCGAGCACGTTGTCATGAAAATCTTGATTGTGCGATAGGAGTGGACGATAGAGTTGCAGTTCAAATTTCTAGCTTTTGTTCCAACTTCTATCACAAATGTTTCCTTTCCTTTCGCCGACAACATTACTTCATCTCATGGTGGTGGTGGTAATGTCTCACTTTGTTTCTTCTCCCTTTAGAAAGTGATTCACTTCCCACGATCAATCATCTTGAGAATAATTCTCTTTATGTTTCTACAATCGTTTGTTTGATGCCCATGGAAGCGATGGTAAGAACAAAACTCATGACTTCTATCGCCCGGCGGTGGTTCCATTCTCACGTTCCAAGAGTCTTGGTACATTTTCCATCACAAGTATAGCTTCCCGCATCTTTTCCACACTAGCATTCGATGGAGGCATCTTAATCTCTTCCCATACTATTCGCGACTTCTCCGCCTCTCCACGGTTATTTTGCCTTAAGTCCACCGTAAGTTTCTTGCACATGATCTAGCCCTCTTGAATCTTATTATTGCTGTTACGGTTGTAATAGTTCCTTTCTCGTTCAAATTCTTCTTGATCGTGGCTTCCCATGGCTACTATCTTCTCGCTCCCCTCATCGGCTTTCCTTGCTTGTTGTCCTTGCGAAGTACTCGTTGCTGTTTATGAATTGAGGCAACAAGCTTGCGTTTGCGACATTCGAGCTTGTGTTCGCGATGTTGGATAAGAATTCATTTCATTCGTCTTTCTTCTAAGGCAATATATTCTTCCTGTAACTCTCGCGGTTCTGCCATCGTGATTGTATTTTTGATTCTAAAAATTTGAATGTATAACAAGTTAGTCGCGAAGAGCATTCACAAATGAGAGGATGAGATATCTTTCCTCAACCCGCCCCGCCATTTCGCTACACATGGTCCTCCATCTTATTGTCAACTGCCTTAAGCTCTCGCCAACCCTTTGTTTCAACCCGAATACATCTTGAATACACAGTCGCAAGAGTGTTATTTATGTATGCTCCCGGGGAATGTGGCTTGTAAATGGTTAAATGATGTGATTGTGTTCCTTGGCGACCTTCAAACCATTTTAGTGCTTCTCCTATTAGGCTTGATGCGAAATATTTGCATAGTATAGCATCATGATTCTCCCACCATGTAACATACATCTCATATAAGCCTTGATATGTTGTCCACATGCAGGTTGTTCCATCAAAGATGTTGGTTAATGCGGGTATATTGCACTTAGGAGGTATTCCTCCCATCTGTACTTTTAGCGTGAAGGGATTCTTCAGCTTTGCACGATGGCTTCGTCTAATTGTTTCCTTCCACCTTCCCTACTACTATTCATTAATCCTCTCATTTCAGCCCGTTCTCTTAAGATTTGTTCATTTGCCTCGAAATTTGATTCTCGGGTCTTTTAGCTCTGCCTCTCTCCTTCTTCGCTCGTGCCTATTTTGACCTTCCCGCTCGTTATTTTCTCCTCTTCTTTCCCTGCGACGCTCTTCTCTTCGTTTCTTTCGTCAATTCGCACGCCATTATATCGGTTTATTCTCTCTTCTTGGCTGTCTCTCGCTCTCATCTGCACCCTCTCATATTCTTCGTTAATATTTCTATTGGTACGATTTTGTTCCCTCCTTCTTTCGCGGTTGTCATGGTTATTCTGCGGATTGCCTCTTCCATCTCTTGAATTTCCATTTCTGCTCTTATCCTTTCTCTCTCTCGAGCTAGCCGCGCTTTTGTTCAATGTAGTGTCTCTCAATGTCATCCTCGATCTCTCGGTTTCTTCTCAATTCTTCTCTCCCGTGCAAGATTATTCTCCCTTCAAAGCGGCTTGGGTCATTCGGCCCTTGAGTTGCATGTTTCCCTTGATTTTCCCTATTCCGCTCATTTTGAAGATTTTGGGTGAGGAATATAACGATCTTCCATTTCCCCTCTTCTCTCGCCATGCTCTCTGTGCTTGGATTTTGTGTTTCTTGTTGGTTTTCTTCCTCGGTACTTTTCGTTGGTAAAACTCTCCTTCTTTCTTCCCTATTCGATCTTGAACTTGATCTCACGCTACTTCTTGATCTCCTATTTTGCAATCTCATATTTTCCATCCTCAATTCATGATTCTCGTCTTGTCAAGTTTGCTCGTTCTTCCGCCTCTAGTCGCCTCTCTTCGTGTATTGTTTGTCTCAATCTTTCTAACGCTGCGATTTCTTCGTTTCTGGATTCATTTCTCCATTCATTCCTTGCTCGCCTCCTCCTTGTCCATTGTTCACCAGCTCGGCGCTCCTCTTCCCTCTCGTCTTCGAATCGACCTCCAAGTATGCACACTTTACTCTATCATAATCCACGGCCGCGTTTGCTGGGGAGATCGGTGGGCGATTTTGATCTTCTCCATCATTTCTCATATTCATCCTTGACGATTCTCCTGTTTCATTCCTCCTTTCTCCAACAAGTCTCCCACTTCTTCTTACAATCGTTGGTTGCCCTTGTACATTTCTTCTTCTAGCCATTTTCCTTTTCCAATGAATTCTTGAGTATCTTCTCTAAACCTTTTCTCTGTTAATCCAAATTCTTTCCAATTTCTACGTCAATCTCTGCTCTTCCCTGTTTCTAGCGCATATGTAGTAGCAGGAAATCCCACACTACACCCCTTACTCAATTTTGCTAAATTAATCCATTGAAAGATGTAAGATCAAGAATATTTATTGATTGAGTCCATGGAATGTTTACACAGGAAAATAGAATTACACTTAGAAATTAAAACACTCTTAAACTTTCTCTCTCCTCTTGACTTGCCTTACAATTCCTAAGAGATCTCTCCTTTTAACAGACTCATTTAGCCCTTTATATAGGGTAATACATAGTGGATGATGACTAAGCTACCCTTTATTTTTGGGAATGTCTCGCGAAGTGTCGCAAATGAAGAAATATTCATTCTCGCGACACTTCTTAGCCTTCGCGGATTTCATGTCTTCCAATTGTTTTGCTCGTCGTTATTCATCGCGTCGTTTATTTTAGCTCCCTGCGACTCCCTCGCGACAATCGGTCGTTTATTAATCTCGCAAACCTTGTCCGTTACGATATTATGATCCTACAGATGTGATAACCCGTGGGACGGTTTGTTGGGAATCCCTTCGGGCAGGGATGTCGGCAGAGGGTGTACGCCCAGTTTTGCTTTGTTGCCGAGCGCCCATAAGCGTCCCAAAATCATGTCGTGATTTAGTTCTTTGACAATGTGGAACTTGCTGTGCGTTATAGCGTCTCCCATCTCGATCTCTAGGTTGATGTAGCCATGCGCGTTCAAAGCCTCTCCTCTCAAGCTCTTAATCACAGACGGAAATAGGTAGCATCTTGTTTTGTAAATCCATTTGCCTTTAGCGTCTTGAAAGTGATGATGTTGTGGTCGAGGTCGTGTCGATGAGCGTGTCGTCAAATTCGCACCTCTTAAATGGGACGTGGTCGCAGTCCCCGGTTCTCCTTCGCTTGTTTGGAAAGCTTGAGCCCTTGGCGTGGATTCCAGGGTAGAAAAGCCATTTTCCGGATACAACACGATTGAGAGGCTGCGAAAATATCTTGCGCTGAACCTTGGAGAGATAGAGAATTTCGCATATATGTCGCATCATGGCTTGTACGGTCTCGTGCACGGAGTCCCCGGAGGAACTGGTTTCTTATTGGGAGTGGGTCTCGATGCACTCTTTCGTCTCCTAGTTGGAGTTCTCCACGCTTCTATCCTTTCCTTGAAAATATGCTTTAATCTTTGCAATCGCTAGTCGGGTGGTGAACGAACTGTGGTAATGGGCAAAGTGTTTGGGGTTTGCCATCTCGGCCTCGGTTGGTGGACGTCTGCGGTGGCGGTCTGATGACATCATCTTGAACCCGAAGCTTCTAGGAGGTCAATCACTTCCTCGATGGGGAATGGGAAATCAAGGATATTTCCTTCGGCCTCACGATCTTTGCCACAGGAGTTTTAGTGGCGATCTTCCGTTGCGAGGGCTCCCGTTGCGC
Source organism: Papaver armeniacum (assembly GCA_023531295.1). NCBI lineage: Eukaryota > Viridiplantae > Streptophyta > Magnoliopsida > Ranunculales > Papaveraceae > Papaver > Papaver armeniacum. The sequence continues at coordinate 89,187 of JAJJWW010011328.1, read as the reverse complement.
CGGCGCTTCACGTTTCGGCTGGTGGCTCGTAGTTGCGGCTTTCCTTTTTCCTCTTTCGTTCACTATGTTCACGGAGGATGAGCCGGCATTAAATTGTTTGCTGATGAGGCGCCTACTCCCGCGGAGTTTCACGTGCGTCTTCGCCCGAGTTGGCCTAGTCCTTTCCGGTATCTTTTGATGCCGTGCCGTTGTTGCAAGATCGTCGCGGCCTCATGGAGTTCGGAGAATGTTTGGAAACGCAAGTTTTCTAGCGGGCGCGGTAGATCGGGACCATACCGTTGATGCATGCGTTTACCAATTGTTGCTCGGTCACGTTTGGGTCGTGACGGTCGAGTGCTTGAACCACCGAACCTTTTGATGAAATCATTCGGATGTTCGTTATCCCACCGTACATTCTCCCGAGGTCCGAAAAGGTAACTTGTTCGGACACGAAGAAATACTTCTGTAAACGCGGTGACCATGCTACTCCCGGTTGGGAATGTTTGTTCGGTGGGATCTTTGTTGTACCATGTATACGCCCTTCCTAGGTAAGTGATTTTGAAAATTCCATTAAACGAAGAACGTGATTATATTCATGCTCACCCAATGATTCCAGGAAACGAGAAACATGTTCGCGTGCATTCCCTACCATCGTACATGGTAAATTGAGGGAAGAGTACCCCTTGGGAGAGGGATTCTCTGTATTTCGGACGGGTAAGGGGGTTGGTGATGATGTACATCGAACTCATCATGCTTGATTCGGTCACGTAGGAGTTGTTCCAAATCTTCTCTCGTGACGAAATTTGGTGGTTGATTTCTCTCCAATGGGACTCTAGTGCGAGTTCCTTCATCCGTGGAGGCGTGCCCTGCCGAGGTGCCGGTGTCCGGGTTGTTGGACATGCTTCTAGGCGTCTCTGGGAGGATGCGACTCACGGGGTAGTCGCTCTGTCAGTGGTTTTGAGAAAGGTGAGCACCTCCTTTGTGTTGAAACCATGTCTGTGCGGGCTCTGGCGAGCGTCTCTTGTCGTTCCATCAAATCGGCGATGGTGACGTAAGGGCGACTTCCTCTGGTTCCTCCGGTCTCTCGTCCCGTCGGTGGGGTAATTGGAGCCTTAGTTGTCGGAGGCGCCATGCTGGAAGAAGCATTCGGGTCGCGGTGGCGGCCTAGCCACAGTGATTGGGGGAGTGACACTGAAGAGATATTCTCGTTGCCGTGATTAGAGGGTTGTGCGGAGAGACGCTAGAGGAGCGGCGGCTGCAGCCTGGTGATAAAGCGGTGTTACACTTAAGAGAGTGCATTCGATCTTTCCGTTGTCACCGGGTGAAGTAACAATGTTATGGGGGGACGCCAACATCGGGTATGCGTTACTGCTGACCGATGTTCTGGCGGCGCTCCGGATCCGAGTTCCACCATGTTGGGATTTGACGTTCGGAAAACGAAATCAAGAGTTGGAGTTTATATTGTAGCCGATAGATCAATCCTCCCGCTGTGGTCGCCAATTGTTTATGGGTAAAAATCGTTTCTGCTGATTTCGGTAATTTCGGTAGGTGAGTGAGAAACCTGGTTCAAACCCTAAACAAATGTCTTGCACGTGAGCACTTTATGGATTCGAGAGATCAATCTGTACAAGTCCGGCCTAAACCAAGAAATGGCCATTCCGACTTGCTTCGGTCACAAAGTGGAGGAGAAGGGTTGATTTGGGGAGGGAAGCAAAGAAAGGTGTTGAGGAGAGTAGTATCTCGACTTGTATCAGAAAGTGAAAGCTTAGGAAGCTTGCAAGAGGTGGAAGCTTTTGGGAGAGCTTGCAAAGTTGCCTTTCTGAGAGTGTAGTATTTTTCTCCTGACCGAGACCTGTCGTTTGGTGGAAATAGGCAAGACCTATTTATACAAGTCGAGATTGAAACGTACCCTAGCCTCATGAAGGAAGAGAGTAAAGGGTGAAATAATGGGAGGAGGTGGTAACCGCATGGTTTAATGGGTGAAAACGTTTTTCACCTTTATTTCCTCTTTTATTTGACCGCTTTATTCCTTTTCACGCTTTCTTAATGTGAGCGTAGATGTACGCTGCGTCTTTGTGACACCAAACCAAAACCCTAAAAGAAGCATCCCCAGGTTTGTGTCGATGTCTCGAGTGTTGGTTGCATCTTGAGTGCAAGTGGCGCTACTAGTGGCGCGTGTGGCATGTGCCAATGGCATGTGCGGAATGCCTTGGTGGTAGGTTGCACGGTTTTGCAAGTTAGGTTACCAAATATGTGTGTTTGGCATGTGCCAATGGCATGTGCGGAATGCCTTGGTGGTAGGTTGCACGGTTTGCAAGTTGGGCTACCGTACTGTGTGTTTGGCATGTGCCAATGGCATGTGCTAACGCCTGCCTTGGTGGTAGGTTGCACGGTTTGCAAGTTGGGCTACCAGCGTGTGTGTTTGGCATGTGCCAATGGCATGTGCGGAATGCCTTGGTGGTAGGTTGCACGGTTTGCAAGTTATGCTACCAGTGTGTGTATTTGGCATGTGCGGCCATGTTGACGTAGTTGCAAGTCTTGCAAGCCTAGGGCGCTATGTTTGGCGTGGGCCAAAGGCATAGCGGCTTGGAAATATGGCTTGCGGCACGTGTTGGCATGTGCCAATGGCACATGCGGCCATGTTGACCTAGTTGCAAGTCTTGCAAACCTAGGGCGCTATGTTGGACGTGGGCCAAAGGCATAGCGGCTTGGAAATATGGCTTTACGGCACGTGTTGGCATGTGCCAATGGCACATGCGGCCATGTTGACCTAGTTGCAAGTCTTGCAAACCTAGGCGCTATGTTGGACGTGGGCCAAAGGCATAGCGGCTTGGAAATATGGCTTGCGGCACGTGTTGGCATGTGCCAATGGCACATGCGGCCATGTTGACCTAGTTGCAAGTCTTGCAAACCTAGGGCGCTATGTTGGACGTGGGCCAAAGGCATAGCGGCTTAGAAATATGGCTTGCGGCACGTGCGGCCACATTGACCTAGTTGCAAGTCTTGCAAACCTAGGGCGCTATGTTTGGCGTGGGCCAAAGGCATAGCGGCTTAGAAGTATGGCTTGCGACACGTGTTGGCATGTGCCAATGGCATGTGCGGCCATGTTGACCTAGTTGCAAGTCTTGCAAACCTGGGCGCTATGTTTGGCGTGGCCAAAGGCATAGCGGCTTGGAAATATGGCTTTATGGACGTGTTGGGATGTGCCAATGGCACAAGCGGCCATGTTGACCTAGTTTCAAGTCTTGCAAACCTAGGGCGCTATGTTGGACGTGGGCCAAAGGCATAGCGGCTTAGAAATATGGCTTCAAGAGCACGTGTTGGCATGTGCCAATGGCACGTGCGGCCATGTTGACCTAGTTGCAAGTCTTGCAAACCTAGGGCGCTATGTTTGGCGTGGGCCAAAGTCATAGCGGCTTGGAAATATGGCTTGCGGCACGTGTTGGCATGTGCCAATGGCACGTGCGGCCATGTTGACCTAGTTGCAAGTCTTGCAAACCTAGGGCGCTATGTTTGGCGTGGGCCAAAGGCATAGCGCTTGGAAATATGGCTTGTGGCACGTGTTGGCATGTGCCAATGGCACGTGCGGCCATGTTGACCTGGTTGCAAGTCTTGCAACCTAGGGCGCTATGTTTGGCGTGGGCCAAAGGCATAGCGGCTTGAAGTATGGCTTGCGACACATGTTGGCATGTGCGACCATGTTGACCTAGTTGCAAGTCTTGCAAACCTGGGCGCTATGTTTGGCGTGGGCCAAAGGCATAGCGGCTTGGATATATGGTCATGCAAGACGTTTTGGCATGTGCCAATGGCACGTGCATCCATGTTGACCTAGTTGCAAGTCTTGCAAACCTATGGCGCTATGTTTGGCGTGGGCCAAAGGCATAGCGGCTTGGAAGTATGGCTTGCGACACGTGTTGGCATGTGCCAATGGCACGTGCGGCCATGTTGACCTAGTTGCAAGTCTTGCAAGCCCTGGGCGCTATGTTTGGCGTGGGCCAAAGGCATAGCGGCTTGGAAATATGTCTTGCGGCACGTGTTGGCATGTGCCAATGGCACGTGCGGCCATGTTGACCTAGTTGCAAGTCTTGCAAACCTAGGGCGCTATAATTGGCGTGGGCCAAAGGCATAGCGGCTTGGAAGTATGGCTTGCGGCACGTGTTGGCATGTGCCAATGGCACGTGGCGCTAAGTTGACCTAGTTGCAAGTCTTGCAAACCTAGGGCGCTATAATTGGCGTGGGCCAAAGGCATACGGCTTGAGATTTGGCATTGTTGCCATGGTGCGCAATATGCGGCTTGGTTTGGCATTGTTGCTTAGCGGTGTATGCGTATGCGGCTTGGTTTGGCATTGTTGCCATGGTGCGCAGATGCGCTTGATTTGGCATTATTCTTGTGTGACGGACGAAAATTACGCCTTTTTGCGCGTTGCCCCGCAGGCCGTGCTCCCGGTCGCCATGATGAAGCTACGATCCGGGCCTTTAAAGCTAGGCAAATGCGTCCATTTGCCCTTGCAAGCATGCTCGTGGGGCATGACGCAGCTAACTTAGCTTCCACACCTGTTCCAACTTACCCTTGTCCCGCAAAGGGTTTACGGCCATAAGGCCAATGCCAATGCATTTTCCATGCATCTCTCGCTTTGTTTTACGTAGGAATTCATCACTGAATTCCCTAGCTAGTGAGCATCCGTCATTGTCCGTATAAGCCTTGGACTTTGGCGTAGGCCGCACTGAAGCCCTTGCCATTTCCTAAGTTAGCTTTCTTACCAACTCTTTATAGCTTGATAGGCAAGATGAGCATCCACTTCATCGGCATGCAACTAAGCCTCATCAAGTCGGCCACAATCATCTCTTGCGCCGAGCTACCGAGCTTAGATGATACGAGGGGAACGTCTTTGACCGGCAATGCCGCAACTCATTGCGGCTGCCTACGTACCCTTCCCTACTCTAAAGGGATCAGCACAGACCGTAGTTCATCCGTGAAGGGACAAGAAAATTAAACCAAATCGTTTGCAAGGTCACGCGGCCTAGCAAAAAGCGAATGGCCTGGTTCGTATAAAGCATTCCGCCAAGATGCATAATGATTATGCATCATCGGGTCCATGCTAAGTGGCATAGTGATGCCAACGCATCAATACCCTCTTCAAAAGCTACGCAACTATAAATGAGCCTTAGGCATCATTTATGCTCTTCCTAAGCTAAGCTATGAAGCTTACTTGGTACATAGTCCGCATATGCACCTTCAACCAACTACCCTCCCTATATATGTCTTAATGGAATTTCTACAAGTATGGAAAGGGGAGCATATTGACATGCTTGCTTCACTATTCATGGCCGTTGCCATATATTTACTCAAGGACCGACAATGATTGTCGAGTCTCCGTTACATTGCACAATGATTGTGCACCACTCGTCCGTCTGCTGCACAATGATTGTGCACCACTTGTTCTCATGCATTTGCACAATGATTACACACAACGATTACGCACAATGATTGCGCACCACCCGGTCTTCTCGATCATTTCATTTTATTGCACAATGATTTCGTTGAAGATCGATCCCACCTACCCAATCGCCTAATGCATCAAGATGATGCAACATTGGCCCTCGCCAAATGCCAAACATAATACGCCATTTTTGGCGCAGTATCGCCTTAAGCCAATCCACCTTTTTCACGCCACTTGCTTTGGATGAAGCTTCATCACAAGCAAATGGCGCATCTTTTAGCATGCGCCAAGCTAAAAACACGGGTGTTACATTATCACACCCTTCAAAGAATTTCGTCCCCAAATTCAAAACCAAAGCTATTGTGGACAATCTCTTCGAGTTGGATTCCATGAGCAAAAGTCCCATACCAAATGCTCGGGAAATCACGGGTTTCTTCAAGTTGTCATGAACAACAATTTAGACCTTCTCGAGCACATGTCCCATACCACCTGCCTGGGATCCAAAAGTGCCCACAACTAAACCAAGAATCGCAATTGGCCGGTGCCAAGAGGATATCTCGACAAGGTATCACGAATGCGCATCCCATACTACGCACTCGAAGTCCCTAAGGTTCACAAGGTTGAAAGATGTCATCAAAATGACAAAATTTTAGCACGAGTCTTTGTGTGGATCGGTATCCAGCTTGCCCACCGTCACGACGGTCATCCAAGTTGCCACTCGTAGAAGTGGGATGCTAGCCAGGCCTCGACAACGCACACCCTTGGCCAGTGCCAACGTGTGGGGATGATCGGTCCCATTGTCTACCCACCGTCCCAGATTTGTCTTCCTGATATCCACTCTCGTAAGTGGGGTGCCACTTAGGCCGTGCAATCTCACAAAGACTTGAACAAGCTCAACTCGATTCTCATAGTAATCGGCAAAGCAATTACAAACTCTTCCCTTTTAAAAGTTGGCCTACTCTCCAACTTTATGTTTCCATCAAGGAAAACACTCGCCAATGAGTCCACTCCGCTGACAAGTCCCTAGAGTTTTCTCGGAGACTTGCTCGATACCATCTCGACGGACCGGAAAATTACGCCTTTGGAGCGTTGCCCCGCAGCCGTAATCTCCCGGTGCGCCATGATGAAGCTACGATCCGGGCCTCAAAGCTAGGCAAATGCACGTCAATTGCCCTTGCAAGCATGCTCGTGGGGCATGACGCAGCTAACTTAGCTTCCACACCGTTCCAACTTACCCTTGTCCCGCAAAAGGGTTTACGGCCATAAGGCCAATGCCAATGCATTTTCCATGCGGCTCGGCTTTGCCTTTTACGTAGGAATTCATCACTTTGAATTCCCCTAGCTAGTGAGCATCCGTCATTGTCCGGTATAAGCCTTGGACTTTGGCGTAGGCCGCACCAAGCCCTTGCCATTTCTAAGTTAGCTTTCTTACCAACTCTTTATAGCTTGATAGGAAGTATGAGCATCCACTTACGCATGCAACTAAGCCTCATCAAGTCTGGCCACAATCATCTCTTGCGTCAAACTACCGAGCTTAGATGATATGAGGGGCCAACGTCTTTGGACCGGCAATGCTGCAACTCATTGCGGCTGCCTACGTGCCTTCCCTACTCTAAAGGGATCAAGCCAGACCGTAGTTCATCCGTGAAGGGACAGAAAATTAAACCAAATCGTTTGCAAGGCTGTGGCCTAGCAAAACGATGTGGCCTGGTTCGTATAGGCCATTCCGCCAAGATGCATAATGATTATGCATCATCGGGTCCGCCTGGTGGCATAGTGATGCCAACGCATCAATACCCTCTTCAAAGGCTACACAACTATAAATGAGCCTTAGGCATCATTTATGCTCTTCCTACTAAGCTATGAAGCTTACTTGGTACATAGTCCGCATATGCACCTTCAACCAACTACCCTCCCTATATATGTCTTAATGGAATTTCTACAAGTATGGAAAGGGGAGCATATTGACATGCTTGCTTCACTATTCATGGCCGTTGCCATATATTTCGAAGGACCGACAATGATTGTCGAGGTCTCCGCTTCTCGTTGCACAATGATTGTGCACCACTCGTTCCGTCTGGCCGCACAAATGATTGTGCACCACTTGTTCTGTCATTTGCCCAATGATTACACACAACGATTACGCACAATGATTGCGCACCACCCTATCTTTCCTCGATCAAGCTTCGTTTATTGCACAATGATTTCGTTGTAAGATCGATCCCACCTACCCAATGGCCTAATGCATCAAGATGATGCAACATTGGCCCTTGGCCAAATGCCAAACATAATACGCCATTTTGGCGCGGTATTGGCCTTAAGCCAATCCACCTTTTCACGCTGCGGAAGCTTTGGATGAAGCTTCATCACAAGCAAATGGCGCATCTTTAGCATGCGCCAAGCTAAAAACACGGGGTGTTACGATTTTGCCATGGTGCGCGAGGGTGCGGCTTGGTTTGGCATTGTTTCCATGGTGCGCGGGGCGCGGCTTGATTTGGCATTGTTGCCATGGTGCGCGAGTATGCGCTAGCATTGCTGCCATGGTGCGCGGTATGCGGCTTGGTTTGGCATTGTTGCCATGGTGCGCGAGATGCGGCTTGGTTTGGCATTCTTTGCCATGGTACGCAAAGTATGCGGCTTGGTTTGGCATTGTTGCCATGGTGCGCGATATGCGACTTGGTTTGGCATTGTTGCCATGGTGCGCAATATGCGGCTTGGTTTGGCATTGTTGCCATGGTGCGCGGGTGCTGTTGATTTGGCATTGTTGCCATGGTGCGCAAAAGATGCGGCTTGGTTTGGCATTGTTTCCATGGTGCGCAGATATGCGGCTTGGTTTGGCATTCTTTGCCATGGTGCGCGGGTGCGGCTTGATTTTGGAATTAGGGTTCGTGTTGAAAACCTAATGGGTATTTTGAAAAAATACCCCTATTAATTATTTACACCTGAGTTAAATGCTCTTAGTTAAATGTGTTGCGGGTAACACTAGGTCATGGGGTTTTACGATCTTACCCCTTGTCTAAAAACCACCATCAACACCAGGATGGTCAATTCCACCCCCTAATCCTAGGCTAAGGTAATGTGAAATCTCACTGTGTTCTTGTGCCTTCCCTTGAAGGCCTTAATTGGATGTTTGATTAGCTAACTCTCCTTGCTTACCCCTAGTATCAATGGTCTTCTTACAGTACCATTGATCACAGGTAAGGTTAGTTCACTAGCTAAAAATAACCCTAAACATTATACATATCATCAAGAACAAAATGAGAATCCACTTACTTTCACATTGAATTAAAGGGTTTCATCTACACCCTAGTTAAAGAGTTTAGAACATCATGCAAGGTTAAAACAGAAAATGAAATTGAAATACCAATTAAAAACCCTAAAACGCAGATGACTTTCTCTCACTTGAAGAACATCAATTTATACCTCACAAATCACTCAAACTCGCAATTAAACAAAGACCCAAACCTCTTTCCTCCCTTAATTCGTCTCGACTCCATTGATTTGATGTTGGAGAAAACCCTAGCTCAACTATCTCTAACCTAGCTTCTAGGGTATGGAGAAGCTATGATAGAGATAACTTGAGATAGAGTGGCGGAGCAGCAGCTACTTTTAGTGCTTGTTGGTGTTGGTGTCGGGGTAAGGAGATGGTGGAGGTGGTGAGGTGGTCTGCAAATCGGTATGGTCGGGGAAGGGGAAGAGAATGGGTTTTCTCGATTTTGTCGGGGGAGAAGAAAGAAGATGAAGATGAGAAATGGGGAGGGGTGTGTTTGGTTCGATGGATGTAGGTGTAGGCGGCTTGGGTGTGAGCGGGAGCAGCAAGAGATGATGTGAGGGATGCAAACGCGACCGTTGGATGCGGAAGGGGCAGATCTGCGCGGCTCGGGATAGGATGGACTTGGATCCGGGTTATGGGTCGGATCTTGGATTGCTCAAGCCCATGTCTTGTAGATGGGTTGCTACTTGTTGGGTTGCAACTGATGCGCGCGCGGGCTTTGGCTTTTTGCTCCATAGACGCTCGTCTCCAATTTTCTGCTCTTTTGGCTCCTCAATTTCTCCGAGCTTTATTTACTGCCTAAAAACACAAAGTTAATTAGTACAAATATTTATTCTTGAAAAAAAAAGAAAATACAAAATCTGGGATAATATCTGATTTCTGAGCACAAAAGATGAGTTAAATGCCAATAAATAGATGTAGAAATATGCAATATTTGGCACTCATCATAACACGACTTATGTCTCAATATAGGAGATAGTAGAAATAGACTTTCCAAGTGATAGATGAGTTCAAGTCTCCACATACCTTTTGTCGAAGAAGTTCCACAAGCTCCCCTTAGTAGTTCTTCGTCTTCAAATGATGAACTCCGTGAAAACTAATTAATCTCAACTACACAATCTATGTCCTAGTCCGAGACATCTATAAATAGGCTAGAAATCAAGACTTATAGTTTTGATCACTAACATTGACAAACATGCTTGAGATAGCAACGTATGCGAGTTCGACCGAGCAGTGCTCTAACAATCTCCCCTTTTGTCTATTTTAGTGACAAAACTATCAATACATATGGATTACAAAATAATAAAAATTGTAGCTTCTCATCCAAATGCTTGATCTCCTTGGAATATTCAACACGACTCGAAATCTTTGTCACTTCCAAGTACTCCATGATCATAAAGGTCGTAAGTTCAGCATCATAGTTGTTGAAGATCCGTAGCAATAACAATGAGAAAACAAAATGCTCTCAATCATTGTTATACGGTGTCATAGTATTATTACACAACATCAAAGTTCAATTGTATCACAACTTTGACAACAATACTATGGTGATATGTATCACTCCCCCTTAGTCAATACTTCATCTCAACATGAAAACCACTCCCCCTTACATAATGATCTGTAAACCATATGTATTTGTAGTATCACATTACACATTAATTCTCCCCCTTTTTTGTCAATATAAATTGGCAAAGGTACGAAAACTGGTGGGATCCTGATGAAATTTGCACAAAGATACTTCATGACCAAAAGAGAACCATATCAACTTATTTAGATGCCATCATAAAGCCGAAGCTAAATGCATTCATTCATCAAGGAGTTTATAAAGGTACAAGATAACCCCTATAATATTCCACGGCCACACTCACCACAAAGATTTGGCAATTAAGCACAATTTAAAAAAGAACTCTCCCCCATTAAATGTCATTCCCGAAAGAACAACAAAGGCGACCTTGCTTTTACAAGAAAAGAAGGATTTCTTTTGGATAAAATCACATGAAAACATGAATTTGTATCCAACATATTCAATTGAATTAACCACAAGAGAACCCATGATTAATGCAATCGAAAAACACAACTAAATTAACCACAAAAGCGTGATCAATTCAATTGGTCATGCTCTTTATAAGAGAACTTACAGAGCAACAACTAAATTAACCACAAGATAATGATCAATTCAGTTGGTTATTCTCAAACATAAGGAACCTTACGGAGCAACACAATATATGCACAAATATGTGGATCGAAGATCGACCAATACTGCAGAATAAACAAGGATTCATCCTATTTTCCATCACTATTTTCACAATGACATACAATAGACTTAATCCTTGTAAATAAAAGTTTTATCCTTTCTTCTTATAAATATAATGACATAAAAGGCTTTAACTTTTGTATTTTCAAAAGTTCATTCTATCTTTTATCAATACTTTCATACCGACATAATAGAGATAAATTTTGAACAAGTATGGGACAGTCAAGGTTCACGGACGAAACAACATATCCCATAACACTTTGCAATATATAAAATCATAAAGATTAAAATTGCAAAAATTATCTTCCAAATAACTTAGAATTTAAATAAATAAATCTAAAAACATTGAAGATGAAAATCATTGGACATAGCTATGTGTACTCACAATAATGGCTATTCCAAACCCTAGTTATTCTTTTAAAAAAACAAGAAATAAATTCTCTAAAAGAAGATTTACTAGACAAAATAAATCAAAACAACTCTAAAACCAAAGAGCAATCACCAGTGACAAGACAAGGAAAGATTAGTCAATATCTTCATCATCGGAAAACATAAGAGTGGCTTGAATCATGTCCATGTCATCCTTGATATCCGGAAACTTGGTAGCAATTACAAGTAGTTCCTCTTGAACACACCTTAATTTGGCACTGATCTTACAAACATCTTTGTGAATTTGATGAAGAAGATTCATGTAAGAGGAATCACATGAGCCATCAGGTGTGTTGCTCCTTTGTCTCTTGCAAGCATTCTCCTTCATGCGATTGAAGGTACAAGGGCGGACGAGCTTGGGAGAACCAATGAAGTTCCCAATCGGATTTATAGCGAAAGTGCGACAAATTTGCTCAATCAAGCAAGGAAATCATAGCTTCTTGTTGGAAGATGTCATCCACACCATTTGAAAAATGATAAAGCCACAAATGTCGAGACTTTGAGATTCCAACACAAGGAAATAGACCAATTCCGCAAACTCACGACTCCAACGAGAATTCTCAATCGTGGAGGGACAAATATTAGATATTCCAAGTTTAGAAAAGGACGTCAAAGCAAGACTAAGATTGATATGAAAGTGCTCATATGGTTAACCATTTGGTTAACTATTGTTGAACCAACAAATGTACATGTTTGTGTATAGTTACACAAACCTAAAATCGTGCATTTCATTTGTGTGTAACAAGCTAAGTTTTCTATCCAACGGTTGAAAGATATTAGCTTGAATCTAATCATTTTTTCATCTGACGGTGAATATTGAATGCTTTATTACTAAGCTAACATCGATTGCAAACCTTGATTTGAAACACTGTATAAGGGAGAACTCTAGCAACTGGGAAACGTAATCCCCACACCTCTGTGTGATACTAGTTGTATAAGCTAGAGTCGATTCTCCTTTAACCTTAGGTTTCTTATCGAGACCCTGTAGGTTAACGACTTGAAGACTTCATTGGGATTGTGAAGCCAGACCGATACTACTTTATTGTAGTTGTGTGATCTGATCTTGATGATTCTATCGTGTTGAGTACAATCGTAACGATTGGCTTGAGATCTCCGATAGGCAAGGTATAAAAGTAGTCACAAACATCTTCGTCTCATCGTTTGTGATTCCAATATATCTTCTTTCACAGCGTCGATTAAGAATATTGTGAGGTGATTGATAATACTAGGTTGTTCTTCGGGAATATAAGTTCGGGTTATCAATTGGTTCCTGTTCACCTTGATTTATCAAAATACGAGAACAAAACTTGTAGGTATTTACTGTGGGAGATGATTTATCTATTATTATGAGACTTTTCGTGTGATATAAAATTTACTTATTAAAGTCTTCGACTGGGTCGTAGCAACTCCTAATTGTGGGTGAAATCAACTAAGGGGAATCAAGTGCGCGAGTATCCTGCTAGGATCAAAGACGTAAGGAGCGCAATCGTACTTTGGATCGAGTGTGAGATTGATTGGGGTTCAACTACAGTCTGACCGAAGTTAGTTTGTAGTAGGCTAGTATCGTAGCGGCTTAATACAAAGTGTGTATTCAATCTGGACTAGGTCCCGGGGTTTTTCTCGCATTTGCGGTTTCCTCATTAACGAGAATTACGTGTATGTGTTATTTCTTTTCCGCATTATATTTTGTTATATAATTGAAATATCACGAGGTTGTGTGTTAAGATCAATCAATTAGAATATCCAACCTTTGGTTGTTGATTTACATTGATTGACACTTGGATATTGGTCTTAATTTGGTACCATCCAAGTTATTTCTCTTGTATTCAATTAGACTCACAGATTTTGATGAGTGCCAAATATTGCATATTTCTACACCTTTTTATTGGCATTTAACTCATCTTTTGTGCTTAGAAATCAGATATTATCCCAAATTCTATATTTTCCCTGTTTTCAAGAATAAATATTTGTACTAATTAATTTTGTGTTTTTAGGTAGTAAATAAAGCTCGGAGAAATTGAGGAGCCAAAAGAGCAGAAAATTGGAGACGAGCGTCTATGAGCAAAAAGCCAAAGCCCGCGCACGCATCAGTTGCAACCCAACAAGTAGCAACCCATTTACAAGACATGGGCTTGAGCAGTCCAAGACCCGTCTCACGACCCGGATCCAAGCCCGTCCCATTTTAGCCGTTAGATTTGACCCATTTATATCCTACGGCCGCATCAACCCACGCATCGAGCTCACCAAGATCCAACGCTCGCTCCTTTATGCGCATCAAACTTCACGCTGCTCTCCTCAACACCACAACTACCTATATATTCTCCCATTAACCAAAACCTAACCTCATTTCTCTTCTCTTTCCCCTTCACCCGACAATTCAGAGAAGCCATCACCTCCTTCTTCCCCGACCATACCGATAGCCGACTTCGCCACCTTCACCATCCCTTTCCCCGACACCGGCACCATCGTCAGCTTGCTCCACCACCCCCATTTCGACCTATCTCCATCGGTAGCTTCTTCCATACCTTAGAAGATAGGGTTGAGATAGTTGAAATTAGGGTTACATCAAATCAATGAAGGAACCATCATCTCGAGAGCCGAATTCACGGAGGAGAGCACAATTCGAGGTTTTGGGTGAGTGGGTGTACTTTCATTTTCGAATTGGAGTGTTAGGAGAGAATTAGGGTTTGCATGTATAAATAGGGTGAGGCTTTGTAAATTAGAGGGGATGCCTGGACTAGCCAGTGCACCAACTCTAGTTTAGTTTGTGTTGTAATTGTCTTTATGATGTTCTAATTTGATTTACTGGGGTGTTGATGAAACCCCTGATTTTCATGACAAGCATATCTATCTTGGGTTTTATTCTTGTTGTGTTATAATATGTTAGGATTAGTAATTAATTGATGAAGCTTATGAGCTGTGATGAGTTGTACCGCAAGAAGACAACTCATACTAGGGGAGTTAGTAGAATCGGTTAATGAACATCTACCTTAGACCTTCAAGTGAAGGCAAAAGAACACAATCTTAGTTGAGTTGCCTTAGCATAAGATCAGGTGGTGGAATCAACCATCCTAGTGCTTTACAATCTATTTGCACCTTAGTTTAGAGTCACAACAATTCAGTCGTTTCGACAACCAAACCACAGTTGTGTTACCTTCCTTGAAATCAGTCTAGCAAAGCTTTAGTTCAACTTAGCACACTTTATTTCCCTGTGGATCGACCTGTACTTGCCACGCCTCCAACAGGCGCTGTGCACTTGCAGTATTACACGTAGGAAAACCCTTTCCAGAGCCTACCAGATTTCTATTTGCTTGAGTTAGAATTGAATCGAGAAAGAGAGATATAACTCTTTGATATACTTTATTAAGATTGAGTCTAGTTGATTCTCTTGAAAGTATATTGGAGTTTGTCCATACTGATTGCTAATCGAAATATTGGGTGTGGTTTTTGTACCCCCGCTTTTTCACTTTCTATAAGGGCATTCGACGTAGGCATGCACCAATGACTCATTGGGCATTGCGAGAAAACTAATTAAGCTACATCGGTATCCAAGTAGCAGAGCTTGCATAAGCCTAAGGAAAGTACAACATAAGACTGATTGATGCACCCTTAGCACGAGAATGATCAGTGCATGGTTTCAGTAATTCCTAAGCTAAGTAAAGAGATAAAATTAGGCCTCCAATGGCCTATGCACAAGTTTAAGCCATTACTAAGCCTGTACAAGACTCGAAAACCAGTGATGCATGCAATGATGCATTGGCATTAGCCTCTAAGGCTATAAACCTTTAGCAATACAAGGGTAACTTGGAATAGTGGGGAAGACAAGTTAGCTGCATCATGTTCCAAGAGCATGCTTGTAAAGGCATATAAACGTGCATTTGCCTAGTTTCAAGGCCCGGACGGTAGCTTCATCATGGCGCATCGGGGAAGTTATGGATTGCGAGCCACGCGCGTTAGGCATAATTTTCCGTTCCGTCACAGATGCATACCCGGTATGCATACTTGTTGATATGAGTTCGCCAAATGCTAAGGATATGCATACCTACTTAGTCTGACTTCGCGAATTTCCAAGGGTACATATACCTAGTATGCAAACCTTAGTGATCTGAGGTCGCTAACTCCGAAGGGTACGTATACCTGGTCAATCTGACTTGGTTCTGGAACTGAAAGGCGAATACACATGAAGTGCCTAAGGATTCACATATTGTTGAGTATACCTTGCAAAGGTCTAAGGTTCACATTTGATGTAACTCTCATAGATGCTTCTAAAAAAACTCTAATCACAATTTATCTTTGGGCATGTGGTTTATTGTTTAAGTCTTGAGTGTTCTTGAACACCATTATTTCTTAAAGGTCCACGATGTTACTTGGACCATATGAACAATCATTGTGCACGATTCTTTACTTTCCGGACCATATTGCATATTTTTCCGTGTAATCTCAAGGTAACCTTTTTGTACGTTTACACGATTTCTTAACTTGGAATTTCATCTAAACTGGGAAGTGTTAGCTTTGATTCTAAGCAACCTTACCTTAAGGTCAAAGCTACTTGTAGCCTTCAAAATTAATAAATATAGAGAGACTCTTACAGTTGAATTTCCTAATCCCTGACAGTCTTGTGTCCTAGTTGCAAAGCTAATGTCGTCCTCTATAACCTAGGTTTCCTTTGAAAAAATTATATTTTTTCACTAAGGGATTCGCGAAGCCTAATCACACTATATTTTACCCGATAATTCTTAAATCCGTATCTTGTTTTACCGGTTCTTTAATTTCTTTAGATTTTTTTTTGAGGTGGTTACTTATCTAGGTTTCTCTTTAAGAGTGTAAGTGTTCCGGACCCGTGAGGTTTTGCTAGAAATTGTTCTACTGCAAACAAATTTCAAGACCTTTATTGAGAAATATCTGAAGGAAATCAATATGTTTTCTCTTAGAGGCAGATAAGTATTGAAAATCTTCAATGAGGCTGAAAAAACTCTTAGTATGTAAAGGATGTTAGTTGAGGGAATCAAATACGTAAAATCTTGCAAAGTTCAAGAGACATAAAGGAGAATAACCGCAACCGAATTGCTTGAAGGGTTAATTAGGTCTCGGCCTACCTTCCGGTCGGAAGTCGGATAGCGGGCTAGTGATTGGAGTCATTAACACGGTATGGTGTTCAAAGCGGACGAGGTCCCGAGGTTTTTCTGCCGGTGCGGTTTACCTCATCAACAAAGTTCTTGTATGCGTGCTTTTACTTTTATGCATTTGAAGTTGTTCTTTTGATTGTTTAAAGTACTACACAGGTTCACTCTCCAATCAAACAAAAACTTGGTGGTGTACTTGGTACCATTTCCTTTTAAATTTGTCTTTTGACACGGGTAAAAGTTCACGAATTGTCCAAAGGTATGCATACCTAGGTTTGCATGCCATGTTACTTTGGACATGTTTCTATACAATTTTTGTGAAAGTAAAAAGGACAGTATTTGCTAAAGATCCCTTGTACTTTTTTGTACACTACAATTATTGAGGCGTTCATACATTTTTTTTTGATATCTCTCATAAATGCTTTTAAGACACCTTTATTCACAAAATATCCTTAGGCTTGTGAATTATTGTTTAGTCTTGATTGTTCTTGATCATCATTGTTGCTTGGGCATTCACGGCCTGACTTGGTATTTGTGGACCATCTATTATGCACAGTTCCATAACTATCCAAACCATAATGCATATTCTTCATTGTTATTCAAGCAAACAATTTCCCATGCTTACATGATTTCCTAACTTGGACATTCATCTAACATGTGAACACTTGCTTAAATTCAAATCTACCTTAAGTCTTGAAAATCTATAAATAGAGAGACTCTTGAAGATGGATTTCTCAATCCCTGGCACTATGATGTCCTAGTTGCAAAGCTAGAGTCATCCTCTAGAACCTAGGTTTCCTATGGTAAAACCGTATTAGGTTATGACTTTGGAGATTTCACTTAAAGAATGATGGAAGAGATAATTAAGGTAAGAGTAAATAGTTCCATTTTTCTTCTCTAATTAAATAATGGGAGCATATTCCTTAACCTAATTTTTGACTTCAGTTTCTGTTCGTAGATTAATTCATCTCCAGTCGTTCAAATTATAAGACCTAAAATGATTAAAATATGGTTTAGCTAGGCTTAAGCCAAGCCGAGGAATGCTTCTTTACCATAAATATTCTAGAAAACATATTTCGTTACCTAAAAATATCACGTAATATATTTGGTTTATTATTCTTATCGAGTTTGCTATAGGAAACACCAAAAATACTTTTATTAAAACCTAAGGAAATATAGAAATATGGATTTCATGGCTAGCGCATACAACAATGGGAACAAGGAAGATAATCATGGAGTTACGAAAAATATGGATGTTAATCAATCCCCAGATGCAAGAGAAGTTTTGGACGAGATATCTATTCCAATTAAAGAAGGTAATAACGAGGTTGCAAAAACACCATATATTTCAATGGTATTTAATTTTTACGAAGAAGTATATGGTTATTATACTGAATATGGAAGACAAAACAGTTTTAGTGTACGAATTCTATCGATAAACAAAACTCGTTTTGGAGTCGACCAAGTTACATCTGCTCATTTTGTGTGTTCACATGAAGAACAACTTAAGAAAGATAAATTCGAGGGAGTAGACGAAAACTTTAAAATTTGTAATACAATTCAGTATGGGTGTAAGGCAGAGATATACATGTTCTTCATAACAAAACTATAAACCAATAGAGAGTGACAAAAATTTTAGATGTGCATAATCATAAAATTATGAGTCCACTGAAAAAGATACGATTACGGTCTAACCGTTACATGCCAGAATTAGCAAAGGATTTAAAAGAGGCCTGAAATAGAGACAATCTCCGAATAGCAAAAGTACCTTCGGTACTTGGCGGTTCAACTATAGGTTTCAATAAAAGAGATTGGTACAATCATTTGCGTTCAGTAAGGAGGCATGAGTTGGAAAATGAGGATGCACAATCAGTTCTCGACTATTTTCAAAGAAAGCAGATGAAAAATCTTCAGTTCTTCTATGCGCTACAAGTTGTTGATGATGGGAGAGCACTTAACCATTCAAGAATTCGCATACTGACTTGTCATATATATGTATTACGTTAATTTCCTATACTATGTAATGAATATTTTGTTTCTAAAAGTATGGCATAATCGGGTTGTATGGCATTCCTAAAAACCGATTCCCACGATCGGTTTATGTGTGCATTAACAAAAACTGATTCTGGGTTTTCTTCATCAATTGAAAAAACTCTACCCAGAATCGGTTTACAATTGCACTAACATCGACTGATTCTGGATCAAACTTAAACAAAAAAATCAAAAATTTCACATGTTTTGATGATGATGAAAGATTAGTTGATTTCTAGGTTAACATGATTAAACATCACTTAATCACCCAAATTAACATTAATTAATCAGAGACAATTTAGTTATTAAGTAAAATAGTTGGATAAGAGGTTATCCATTTTACTTTTTTTTTTTGGTCTCGTAGTTGTAGGCGCCAAATAAGAAGCCTACGCCCCAAACTCTTCTCAAACGACAAAAAAAAAAAAAAAAAAAAAAAAAAAAAAAATTCGGAAGCCAAGCGTTATGGTAAGTATTATATATATCCCTTCAAAAATAAGACACCAAAATCTTTATAGATTCCGCAAAGAAAATGATGAGTTACAAGGGGACCAATTGGGGAAGACCCATGGATTCTGTGACCCACATGCACTATGCAAATTATTATCATTGTTTTAGACCTTCTTTTCTAGCACGATCGCTGACATTGGCACCACCACATACATACTACCACTGTTTTATGATGTGTCTGGCATATGAATGGATGAGTGCAAATCTGTTCACACTCCTCTAACGAGTGTATATTTCACATATTCTTCTGATTGGTTGATTATTTAACGGATGGCCCCATTATCCTCCATGTTTAGAATCACGACCCTCGTTGCATAACTCCCTAAATTAAATCAATGGTAGAGATTAAAATGTGAAATATACACTCGTTAAGGAGTGTGCACGAATTCGCACTCTGAATGGATAGACCCAGAATAACTTCTTTCTTTTTTTATGGACATTTACCCAAAATAGTTATGAATTATTAACCTCTTTTTTTATAATATATTGTGGTGGGAATGGCTCGGTTACCCTACATAAGAAGCCTGCTCTCTGATACATCCTGGTGACAATGAGGAGAATGAAAACCCGAGTTAGTACTTACTGGAACTTGATGTCCATTAATTCGGGACTAATGCATTTCAAAAGCTTATACAAACCAATAAAATCTCTGCAACATCCAACTTTAGCGGCCGGATGATGAGAAACTACTATAGTGCAGCAAATCTATTACATTAATGATATTCAAGTACTATTTTAATTACTATATATAGTATGCCATCGCATAAGATAATGCTTTTGAAGAATACTTAGTAGTTGTTGCAAGCATTCCAATTTGAGGGAACCCGTTGCGAGGAAAAACCAGGCATGTTTCGGACATTAATATCGAGAGGCAGCATTCGGTACTCCATGTCTAGTTCCCTGAGGACTCTAATCATCTCTTCTACAACAAGAGCCCTTCTTATCCACCTCTCCCCCATGTCTTGATGGTTGATTCGGTGACACAACCACACTGACATTTTTAGCCTGTTCATATCGTCCACATCTCTCACTACAATCATTGGTGAAGGGTACCAATGTTCTCTTTTGCTTTCAATATACCTGTGACATGAAAACAAAGACGTACATTTTTTATAATCTTCAAGTTCGAAGGAGAAAATACATAAAAAAGAAGAAGATGAAAGTAAGATTTTAAACATACGCTGTCAGTCGATGTTTCATGGTAGAGATCTTTTCCACTGGAGTTGAGACGTGGATACAGAAATCGATTGCATCTCCCATATCTGGACTTCGATATAAATTGCTGATCGGCTTGGTGGCTAGAACACTGTTTGGGTATATAATCTTTTGGTTGTCATATCTCAAAAAAACGGTAGTAAGGATGTTCATCTCTTCCACAACCATCTGAAACATGTATACATATATATATAGAGAGAGCGAGAGATAAGAAAAGGACTCAATAGATTTACTATTATATATACACTAGCTAAGAGACACTATATAACCAAAAACTCCATAGACTCATTCAAAAATAGAACTTTTGTGTACCTGAACATCTTCAACTTCACACCTATCACCAACATCGAAAGGATGCATCACGAATAAGAAGATAATAGCTTCAAATACCATCTTGCAGGTGTTGCCAAACATGAATGCCACCAAAAGAAGTTGAGAACTGATAAGGACAAGGAACTTGGTGGTTGCTATCTCAAGTATGAGAAGCCCGATGATCACTATAAGGATGCCCACGACAACATTCACTATAGTGTGGAGTGTTTTTACGGCTGTTTTTGTGTCATCCAGAGTCAAGGCAAGGGATCTTCTCTCTCTGAAAGCATTAACCTGAAAAAAATAATATTTTAATAGACATTTTTTTTTTTTTTTTTTTGTTTTTTTTGTGAATCATGTCAATGAAAAACACTTCTTCAGATAAAGGATTAAGAGAATCATGTCAACGAAGAAAATGTAAGTCGGAAAGAAAATCTTGTAGAAAGCTTTTGTACCAAATTTTTGAATAAAACACTTTGCGTGATGTATTTTCTTTTTTGTTTCGAAGCTTTTTTATTCGGAAAATGAGTTATTTGTCCAAATATTTTTAAAACATGGTTCTACTGTACGAGTAAAAATTAGTATGGATGAAATGGACAAAAAAATAAAAAAGGCAAGAATGAAACTGGATTCATCCTGACTTAAACTATTAAAAAAGAGTGAGGATGAAACTGGATGCATCCTGATGTAAATTAAAAATAAGAAAAAATATTTTAAAATGGGTAGGATGAAACTGTTTACATCCTGGCTATTTTTACATTCTCGTCCATTTAAACGGTATCAAATTTTACATGTCTTTTTCACCCACGAATTGTTGGTTTTGATCTTTTTAACAAATTTTGTGTTTTTTATTCTTTTTTTTTCTTCAGTAATTCTTAATGAACCGTGATTTTTGAACCACTTAAAAACCTCATCACTCACATGTATAAGGCCATCCCTTCAGATGCAAATATATGGGCCATTATGGAGTGGATTGGGTCTCATCATATATATTTAATTTTGGTGTAGTCCAAAACCACAGTTTATAAAGAATTTTTGTTTCTTCTTTTTTCTATTTTTTTGCTAGGAAGTTTTTACTCTAAGTCTCATTTTGTTTTTAATTTTCTTTTCTAAAGATTCTCCCAATAAGTATAGTTTAAAATGAAAATAAAAATAAAAACAGTGAAACAATTTTCGTATACATCGACTAGTTAAGTAATGATAAATGAATAGCAAAAGAAAAGAAATGTTACCACCCAATTTTTCATCGATTTCTTGCTGATTTTGTCCATTTCAATTGCTCCTTCAAATTGATTCATAGTCTTTTCAGCTTCCTCGTCCCTCATGAAGCGCATTATATCCTGAAGGTGGATAAACCTATTATAAAGAAAAATAAAAAGTCAATAAAAATTAAATAAAAAACAAATCAATAGAAAATCAAGACTTAATTAATTTATAAAAATTCGACATGATGAGAAAACTCGTTACAAAATTGATAAATTACTTCCGACCAATGTCATACAATGATAAAATCATTGAGTAATAATACCAGTCCGAAACTCGTCTGCCTTAGCATCTTCAACGATCACAAAGAAATAAAAAGAAACGCCAAATTCTTTACCAATAAAATAATGAAAAAGAAATGCACTTTTGCACTGTAATCATACCATTAGCCACTACGCACAGTATGAGAGCATGATATTTCATATGTGACTCGTGCATATATACGAGCCTCATGTTCTCACCATCTTTATCTTATTTTAAAAGTGTAGTATCCACTATTCCAATATAAATAAATGGAAATAGAAATGTAAATGGAAACAGAAAATGGATCCACTATGATCCACTATGCTCTCCATCCACTACTTAATATGGAAATAGAAATGGAAACGACAATGGAAGCTGATACAATTATTTTTGTTAAAAGAGATGCGTGGTAAAAGATCACTCACTTGGAATAGGGCTTAGCCACATTGTTGAATATCTTACTTGCTGCAGACTTGGCTTCCGATTCGCTTCTGATTGTCGTTGCTGACTCGTCTTCACTACACGAGTCCCCATCTATGTGCTCATCCACTGTAGTTATTACACCATGACGAATTATATTCATCAACTTCTTCATTTTCCAAGCTGATATATTTTTCTGATTCAGTTTGTGCAATTCATCAATGGTAATACCCTCCTCTAATTTCTTATTTGTGCAACCACTTTTAACTTTAGGACTACTATTTTGAATTATCCTCCCACTTCCAATTACCCTGCGGCTCCCACTCTTCTTCATAATTGGTGTCGGTGGCAAAGCTGCAGCCCTAAGATCAGCTGGCATAGTACACCCTGCCTTCTGAAGATTCTCAACTTCAACCTTGACTTGTTCCTCTTCTTCCTTGTTCCGCTGAATCTCAATTACCGGCGGACCGGATAATGTCTCAATAACATATTGTGTAAACAACGAATCTTGAATTCGATCAAAGTAAGTGGTTACGTGAAACGATGAAGCCAAAACCTTAACGATAAGTGTCTTCACCAGCCATAACAATGTACCAACTAACAAAAGGATCAAAAACTTGGTTACGTAAAACGGTATTCGGGTTCTATCCTTAATCACATCCTTGGCAACTTTTTTATCTAACAAGTAATTCCAAGCTATTAAAACCATACCTAACCATAGGCAATTCTGAACTGCTTTTCTTAACCCATAAACAAAATACAAAACCCTTTTCCTCAGAATGAAATTTCTCTCAACAAAGAAAACAACAATTCTAATTCCCCAACCAGAAAGTAATCTCCCACAAATCAAAACAAGTAGTATTAACTCCCATTTCCATAAATGAAGTGCCCATGGTGTCATCTTCCTAAGTGGTTGAATAGTAAGTGAACAGACAAATGCACTCAGTATTAATATCAGAACAACCCACTGAAAAATAACTAAAGGAGTAAAAAACTTTGAGGATATCTTGTACTTATCTGGTATCTCATCATATTTTTCAGCAAAAGAATCTTCATCACTACTATCTTCATTATTTGCTGATGATTTACGGCCTCCTGCTATAAACCCAGATCTTAGTTGCACTGATTTTGCTGGTACTCTCCCTGATTTCATTATATCTGCTGGTGGATCCATTAATCTTGATTTCATTGTCTTAGACCTCAAAAAAGTAGTTGAGTTCTTCTTAGGTGAGTTCCTCTGAAAGGAAGAATTTGAGGTCCTCTTAAAAGAATCATTTGAAGTACATCTTACAACTTCATCGGTACCTCCTCCAAAGTGAGGAGACTCACTATTCTGATTTCTGGTTTGCTGTGGTGGCTGTAAATTTATTGATTGCTGTTGGTAATTTTCATGATCAATGGATCCTTTACTTCTTCTTCTAACAGGCTGCAGAGGAATGATTTGTGGAGCTGTTTTTCTTAATGTAGGAGAATTTGTTGAAGTATTTTTTGGTGGTAAACTTGAGTTGTTTTTATGCTCATTAACAAGTTCATCCATATCTAAATCCATATCTAATGAAATTTCACCAGAAGCTTTCTGTAGATTTAAGAACTGATCAATCAGTTTTAATGATGGATCATCTCTCAATCTCTCTGAGTATTGTTGATGTTCTTTTCTCTCCATTGCAGTACCAATGTTGCTGTTTCTCTAGTGGAGAAGAATGCTTGTTTTTTCCACCACTACTTGAAGATTTTTTGAGGAAATGACTGTTTTAGTGAGTCCATTAAAGAGAAAATGAAACAAAGATATTAAAGAGAACAAGTTGATAATGTGTGTTTGTCCAAATGATAGATTTATATGGATTCATACTAACTTTTTTCTTTTAATGTCTATCGAAAAACTAAAGGTATCCAAATTAACACCACATAAATATAAGTTTTCTTGGCCCCTCTACATCTATGCCTGCCTGATGGATACCTTTCCTCTTCTTTGTGTGCCCCGCATGTTTCTGGATCTCGCCTTGCTCTTCCTGTTTCTGGTTTTATGCCCCCCCGCTTGTTTCTGTTTTTATTTTCTTTTTTTCCTATCAGACATCCTTGTTCGGTTGCTAGTTAAGTCAATTGCATAATTCAGTTGTGTAAACGAAGATTGGTACAGTTTATTGAAAAACCCTAATATAAGCATCCAATATCATCTACATGTGGGGGCCCTGGTCATAATCTGGAGTGCCTTCATAAGTTGGTCGCTATTATATCTTCCTAGAATGTCATCTTTCCTATACTGCACAAGTACTGGTTTTTATTTTCTGATGATCGAAGTTTCCTTTCCTAGTACATTAGACCATAGACAAAATTAGGGCAGCAAAGTGAGCATAAAAGCAAGCGTTATGGCTTCTGCTTCTTGCGTTCAGCTTGCTGCGATCCGTCAACAGCAAACCACCTTTAGAAAACCCAAACATATGTTGTCACTTGTCATCACCAGAAACGTACGTCCATGTCAATCTCACGTCACCTCTCAGGGCTTGTTGCTCTTTCCCTAAAACCCTGTTAATCACAGGCCAGAAACATAAACTCCAATTTCTTTCATCTAAAACCCTACAAAGCCCTTTCACATGTTCAGACACAACTACATCAAAGGGCAGTACAATCTGTACGGCAACATCATCATGTGAGAATACTAGTAATTCACAAAATACTCCAAACATTCCGGCTACAGAGATATGTATTCTAGTATTTGTATACATCATCCCATTCT
The DNA here is from genome assembly GCA_023531295.1 of Papaver armeniacum. Classification (NCBI taxonomy): domain Eukaryota; kingdom Viridiplantae; phylum Streptophyta; class Magnoliopsida; order Ranunculales; family Papaveraceae; genus Papaver; species Papaver armeniacum. The sequence continues at coordinate 63,962 of JAJJWW010011328.1, read as the reverse complement.
TAAACCGACTAAATTGACACTCCAGATTCCCAGTTTTGAAGTATGCGAGAGTCCTATCATGCCATTGTTAGGAATCTATCAATCAATACCAAATCTTGGTTTAATAGTGTTTCTTGTTTTATTTATTGGTTATGTAAGATACATGAGCTCTACTAAGTTTAAGTACTCTTTAGTTATGGATTGCGCGGTTGTTATTGCATCTTTAGTTCGCCCGTTTTTGGTGAATACTTCTTTGGCTGGAGGAGCATTAGGATTCAAGTTATAATTGTTGAATGTGAGTATTATGATGCTATATTGCTATGCGACATGCATGTTTATTGTCCTTGTACTTGGTTTTCTTTATGCGTTTTAATTTATTTAGCAATTCATCTAAAGGTTTCCCCTCAACACCAAGTGAATGCAAATTCGGCTACTTCTTCTTACATTTTGGTTTGCAGGTTCTTGAATGACTCGGTTTCCAGACATGCGTACGCTCATGTTTAGAATACTTAGGCCAGTGGGTTGGAGAAGAGAAAGAGGAAAAGGTCAATGGACCGAGCAAAAAAGAAAAACAAAAGGTCAATGAAGACGAAGGGGAAAAGGTTAATGAAGCTTCAGATGTATCGGGTCGCCCCTCCATTGAAAAAATTGCCCACATCATGGAAGTGGTTCTTAAGACGTGAAAGAAAATCCTTAGTGTTAGAACTTATAAGAACATACGACAGGCTTCCTAGGGATGTGATTCCGCTAAAACATGCGACAAATATATATGATCCTGTTGTCAAAGATGTTTAAATTCTTTGCTGAAACTATTTAAGGAAGAATGTGGATATAGAAATACCTCCAATAGCTGACAACCTTCTATGGTTGCTTGACATTATTGCAGATAGGAAAGTGGCTGAGGAGTTTGCATTGATGTGGGCTAACCAACAAGAGATGGCAAAACTGCACATGATAGATGGGATTCTCGTCATCTCGTTAGCTGCATAACAACACGTTTGGTTATTTGTATAGGGAACGGGAAAATCTTTCCGTCAAAGGACACTCGGCATCGATATTACTGACATGGTTTCAGTCACTGGTGGACGACTACCCTTACTTGAGAAAACTTAAATCATTTAATCCAAAAGTGGTGGAAGAAAATATTGAGAGAGGAATATTAGAACTTAAGCCAAAAGAACAAGAGAGTATTTTGTTGGCATGGTATGAGTATTTTCTGAAGAAAGCTGATTGTCCAGATCTTCAAAAAGCCTTTGAAAGCTGGTTCAGAGGAAGCTTTGGTAATCTTTGAAGGACATATTGTAGAGTGTTTTAGTTACTTGGTTGATTATTAAATTTATCATATCATTACAAGTACGTGTGTTGCATGTCGGCCAACAACAGTACAACACTATATATGTGCATTTTCCATGTTGGAAAATCATGATTCGCTGAAACAAAATGTGTTATTGTCGTACAGTAAAATAAAACAGTAAGATAAAGTAAGCACGGTCATAACTACTGGTTGAATGAGTTGTGTATTCTACATCCACTAACTTAAACACCCCACACCATGTGCACACCCTATTTCTTACGGATCTATTCTTTGTAGGTTTAGCATCTAAGCCTAATATCCAAATACAATCCCTTGCATTGAGAACTCAAATCTTCCTGGGTCTATTCACCGCATACAAACAGTCCCTTTATTTTCTTGAAGTTGTTGTCATTAATCCTGCACAAATTCAAATTTATCTTTGCAACTTCCACCTATCATAAATTCTGGACTCCTATTTGCATCTCTATCTTTCTCCAAGCCACATAAGTATGTGAACACTCTATTTACCAGCATAGTTATCCCAAAAGGAGTTGTCACCAGTGCTATTTGCAACCGACCATCCCTATGTGGTAGGAGCACCTACACCTTCTACTGGACCATCAACCACACTTGCAAGTTCAATTAGTGCTCTTCCAGCTCTAGGTGGGGACTCATCAGCGCTAAAATTCAAGTGATATTAAAAAATCTCCGTTGGTAACAACGCAAAACCAAATGACTAAATACCTAGTACTACGCGTCCCTGCAAGCCACAACCAAAAATTCATAGGCTCAGAGGGTGCTCTTTCAGCTCTAGGTGGGGACTCATCAATGCCAAAATATTTAAGTGATATTAAAAATGACGCAACCTTAGAATCTCCTTCGGAACAACATTAAACCAAATGACTAAACACCTAGTACTACGCATCCTGCAAGCCACAACCAAAAATTCATATAGGCTCAGAGGCTGCTCTTACAGCTCTAGGGGGAGACTCATCAGCGCGAAAAGATTCAAGTGATATTAAAAATGATGCAACCTTAGAATCTCCGTCGGCAACAACACAAAACCAAATGACTAACTACACGTCCCTGTAAGCCACGACCGAAAATTCATAGGCTTAGAGGCTGCTCTTCCATCTCTAGGCGGAGACTCATCAACGCCAAAAGATTCAAGTGATATTAAAAATGATGCAACCTTAGAATCTCCGTCGGCAACAACACAAAACCAAAAGACTAAAAATACCTAGTACTAGGCGTCCCGGCAAGCCACAACCAAAGATTCGTAGGCTCATAGGCTTTTCGCATAAAAAATCAAATTACAAGCCAATTGAGATATATTTTCAGATTATTTTTTTATTTTTTTTTCAAAATGTTATGCAGCAACACAACTAGATTAGGGATCACATATTTTCATAAGCTGTGGCTTATGTCTTTCAAGAGATGAACCCATTCGCGATAAAGGTAGTGGGTAAAGACGACCAATCCGTTCCACCGTAGGGTAATTCCTATGCAATCATCATTTTTTTTTATTGAGCCATACGATGAACAAATACTTTTTTGCACTATGGTAAATCGAAGCAAGATCAACAAATCTGATTTTCTAGGGTCCCACTACTATCTCTTTTTAATATAAAAATCTTTGGTATCTTGTAAATATAAAATCTTTGGTAGGATAGAGTTAATGGTAGGTTTGTTTGCAGAATTCATGATTTTCGAGGATTTATAATCCCATGGAATTACAAATTCTAGGATTCATGTAAATCCCTTGTGTGTTTAGTAACTCATTTGAAATTCATAGGATTCATTGAAGTATCTTGCTTTATAGTACATATACTGTTTGACATTACCCTCAGAATCTTAAAATTGTATGTATATGAGATTTGGAGTTAAAAAAAAGTGGGTCCATAAATCTCTTGATAAGTTTCCTAGCAAATCTTAGGGGGGAGGGGTCGGACTCCATATTTAGGATTTGCTAGAAAACTGATTCCCATGGAAAACATAATTCCAGGAATTTGGGCAACCAAACGTCCCGAATGAAACGTAATTCCACCAAATCCCATGAACCCATAAATCCCACCTTTAAAACCCTGCATCCAAAGTTTAAAATAATGGATTTAGGTGAGATAAAATAGGATAAAGTGAGATAAAAAATAATAAAATAATGTTTGGGAAACAGAATTTGAAGTGAACGGTTTTGGCAGACCCAGCGGTGGTGGAAGAAAATCCTCCCGCGGATTTTTTTGGTCCACACGTATCTTCATTAAACACGCGGTTAATCATCGACCTCAATCAACAAACCAACAAATTTGTTGGTTTGCCCATCCATTTTTCATGTTTGTTGAGTCCATGGTGGGAGTAGAAGAATGAGCAAACTAGTTTGTTCATTAATTAGTGTTGATGGTGGAATTTCATTTAAGGCTAAAATTGTAAAAGCCAGAAAACTATGCGCTGACATATTGTAAAAGATAAAGCCATCAATAAGTGTTGGATACTCCCTCACTTAATTCACCAAGAATGGAGCATGTGGCAACAATCCCATTCCGTGAATACACGAAATTCATCCAGGTTGGAGCATGTAGCAACAATCCCATATACCTCGTGAATTTCTAGCATTATTAATTAATGCGCAATCAGCCTTGTATTTCCCGTACTCATTATCGGTGCGGCATGACGATCGAGTGTTGCTCTTCTGAGCAACACGAACCTCCAAGCATTATAATGAAACCATGTACGAAATACCCGTATAGGTGACTCTCGGAGTGTTATACTAGCCCGATTGAGCCCCTCTCGGTGTGTTATACTAGCCGATTGAGCATCCCGGATCGACCGTATCGGTCGGGATATGATCCACGATCATCCAACTCCATAAGCATTATTGGATGACCCGGATCAATTCCATCACCCCCAAGCGGTATGGAATATCCACTGAACCGGCGCGGACCCCGCATGGTCGGCCTCCCCGGAGATTGGCCTAGATTTCCAAAACGACCAAACCCGGAGCGTATGGGCGGAAAACCCTAAATTAGGGTTTGCGGCATATTACATGTGTCGCAAAATAGTCTCAACCATCCATCTTCGCAGATATAGATGGAGGGTGTAGATGTAGATTCAAAGGGCCTGAGTATGTCAACACAATCACCGTGGGCACATACATACATACGACCAATCGGTCGGGACCAACCATGGTTGGTTATCCTAATTCGTGCGCCCAAAAAGAGCATGGTTACACGGCCGTGAAACCCAAATTAGGGTTTTGAGCATCACGAGCGTCCATCTTCTCCAGTACGAATGGAGGGTCCAAGATCAGATTAAGCAGGTCCGGTCATACCATCATGACCACCGTGGACCCATCTATCCCCTCACCCGATCGGCCAAGGCATATCATGCCTGGTTGTTCCAAGACGCGCGCCCAAACTAGCGTGGTCGCACCTCCCAAATCGCAAACTGATCTCGACCGCTCAACTTCGCCGGACGATTTGAGTGGTTCAGATCACGTTTTCATGGGATAGTCAGGTATAGGCGTGAACGCCAGCCTACCACTTACATGCCAGGCCGGGTCGGCCAAGACCAGACCAAGTTAGGTCATCTTGGAACGCACGCCGGAAGTGAGCATGGTGCGTGGCTTTTTGCGGTACCAAATTCCTATCACAAAATCGATATCCACCACTCCTCTTTGCCGGTCAAATTGAGTGGCCTAGATCGCACCTTCATGGGACAATGAGATATGGACGTGTACACCGGTATGTTGTCTACACGCATGCCGGTCGGTCCTATCCAAAACCTTCCCATGCTTGGTTTCGACCAAGCTGAAGAGTGATGCTTGCGCACCTCTTCTAAGAAACCTAATTCATTAACGATCATGCAGATGAGTGTCTCAAAGATCATCTCGTCCGTTCAACTTCACCGACTTGGTTATACAACCCTGTCGGGAGTTAATTGGTCGGTGAGGCGTCACCACCCATCACTTTACCACACCATGATGCGATATATGCATAAAATACACATGATACTTCACAAGTATCAACTTCGAATAACGCAGCTTATTCAATTCAAAGATTACATGTTACCTTTCGTGGATCCACGATCCACACATTCCGAACATCAATCATGTCACAAACGGGATACATCGGGGTATTGGTGCAGCGGTTTACGGCGTGCGGCGTGCAACGCGCCATCACAAGAACGTGTTAGGAAGTTATGGACGGTTAGAGATGACAGGAGAAGTGGGCAAGACTATCGTGTAACACCAACACACACCTCCACTACTCCATCACTCCACTTCCTCCACTTCCCACGAGAGACGTGAATAAGGCTCAAATGACTTGTATAAATAGGTTCTCCTCCCTATTTTCCAAACAGGAGAAACAAGAGCAAGTCCCAGGACAAAATACGAAACCAAGTGTTAATACAAAACACCGGATCGATAGCTTGCATCTTGTAAGCCGGTTCGGCTTTCTCTTTACAAGTCATAAGCAAGCCAACACCTTCACAATCTCAACACCTTATTCGCTTCCTCCCTAAGATCAACCCCATCTCCTTCACTTTGTGACCAAACAAGTCTGGAACGACCATTTCTTGGTTTAGGCCGGACTTGCCATATTGATTTCCGAATCTACAAGCACTCTCCGCGCAGTGCATTTGTTTAGGGGTTTATACTCATTCCTCATCCACACACCCCAAATTACCAAATCCAGCAGGAGTAGTTTTCACCCATAAACAATTGGCGACCACAGTGGGACGTTAATCTTTCGGTTGTAAAGTCAATTTCTTCGAAATCCGATTCAATTTCATCAATTTCAAAAGGGTAGATCTTAGAACCAATTCGATCAACAATTCATTTCAAGATGGTGGAACTCAGGTATGGATCAGCAATCAATTCTGATGGAGCTAGTATGGATAACACTCCCGGTGTCGATGTACCTGTAAGTGGATCTACCGTGGTCAATACATCTCGTGGAGCTGTCACTTCTATCACCAACGCTAGCGGAGCGGAGACATTCCGGTGAGGTGTAACGCCTCCCATCACCCAGCCCAGAGCAGCCGCGAATCCGGCATCTCCTCAAGTGTAACGCCTCCGGTAGTCACCCAGCAACAACTTTCACTCCTTCATCAGGACGAGGAGCCGGAGGCACAAAAGGAGGGACACCGTCTATTACCATTGCAGACTTGATGGAGAAACAGGAAGTTCTTGCTAAAACTCAAACAAACATGGCCGCAACTCAGAAAGAGGTACTCACTTTCCTCAAAACTTCAACCGAACGATTGCCACAAGATTCACGGTAACCCTTGGAGTCGTCAAGAGATGCATTCAATACACCCGAACAAAGGCGTTTCCACTCGAACCCACATGAATGAAGAAACTCATGTTGCTCCTGAACGCACAAGGGAGAGGGACCAGCCTTCCAACTTCATCACACGCGAGGATCTGGAACGACTTCTCCAAAATCGAGGAAAAGGGGACCGAACGGATGTACACCAACATCAGCCACCGTACCCTCAGGATGTACAACGAATTCCTCTTCCAAGAGGTTATACCTCTCCCCAGTTCTCCCTCTACGACGGTATTGGTAATGCTCGCGAGCACGTCTCTCGATTCTCGGAATCTTGGGGGAACATGAATACAATCATGTACTGCGCCTGAAAGAATTCTCGAAGTCACTTACGGGGAGGGCGTACACCTGGTACAACAACATCGCGCCTAACAAAGATATCCAATTAGAGCGAGATGGTCGGTGCTTTCTACGAAAGTATTTCTTCGTGTCCGAACAAATCACCTTTTCAGATCTAGGAAGAATTCTTCAGCGGAACAATGAGCATCCTAACGACTTCGTCAAAAGGTTCAGAACCCAAGCGCTAGATTGTCACGACCCGAATGTCACCGAACGACAATTGGTGGAGTTGTGCATCAACGGGATGATACCCATATACCGCGCTCTGTTAGAGAATCCGGGCTTTCAAACGTTCTCTGAACTCCATGAAGCTGCCAAACGTTCAGCAACAACTGCACCAGCGTTGCTAGAAAGAACCAGAGTTATTCGAAGTGAAGATTCACATAATATTAGAGGAAGCAGGCGCCTCACAAACAAGCAATACAATACTGGTCCCTCTGTGAGTGTAGTGGGCGGAGGAGAAAAAAGGAAAGCTCTAGTGACGGAACAACAAACCAAGCGGACATCCCCGGCACACAAGACTTCATCTCGGAAAGGAGCGGACAAAGCTCTGCACAAGACACCGAAGATACGGGTTTTTCCTTTCCCCATGAATGAAGTGATAGAACTCTTGGAAGCATGGATCCAAGACGATGCCGTCAAAGTTGCCTCCTATCAAAGCGTCCTCCAACCGAAAATACATGGCGGATCCCAAATATCATTGCTACCACGTATTCGTTCATCTTCCGACCAAAGATTGTAACAGGTTAAAACAAATATTCAGGGAAAAGATAGAGACAGGAGAACTCCAGCTTGGAAACGAAGGTGTTCGTATATACCCTCTCCCTATTAGGAGCTGCATGATTTCTGGGGATCCTGTTCGCAAGACTGTACAATCTATGATGGAGCACTTGTGTGAAATCTTGTACTTCTCCAAAGGGCAGCGTCAAGACATATTTACGGCCCTCAACCACGTTGTGTCGGGCGGCGTTTGTATCCGAAGCAGTCCAGGAACCCCAGTCTTTCCTGAAGGACGCGAGCAAGGAAAACTGGGGACTCCTAACTGTCACTCGTTTGAGAGATGATGAGTTCGATAGCGCGTTGATTGATACGGCTTCCGAGTTTAACATCATTACTGTCAAGACCTTGAGAGTGGCAAAGATTTCAAAGCAGGAAGCTACTCGTCACCCAATTGTGGTTAAAGATTCAGAAGGAGAACTCAGAGATGCATATGGATATATCGATCTTGAAGTCAAATTGGGTGATACCTCGACACAAACAAAGTTCTACATAGTCAAAGATCATCCTAACTACGACATGATTCTAGGACGCTCTTGGATGCATGACAACAAAGCAATACTAGAAAGCTTCCCTCTACCGGTTTCGATACCTGAAAGAATCTCCAACACGCCTTCTGGACCTGATGACTATCTGGTGCCGCAACTTGCCAACGTGACACGACTTCCCGGAGAGAGCCTGCCAGCATACATTGAAAGGTTCCGATCTCAATTTATCAGGAGTCTAGAAGCTGTCTCGATCAAAGATGACAAAACCAAGACCCCGACGTCAACACGCCCAAACCCGTTTGGAATTAGGGACTTAGTAACGAAGACAACCACATTCAAGGTCGGAAGCATTACGGTGAGAATGGCTACCTCACCTAATTTAGTCATCGAGAAGGAGGATGAACCATACCTGGTGGCAGATGTCATCCTAGGCGGCTACTGCAAACTCATCAACGCTGACAAGTTAGATGGCGTAACAATTCACTCACGATGGCTCAAACCCTACCGTACTTAAGATGCTGTGCTATCACTTTCCAGCATCCTACAAGCTTTAAGACGCTGTGCTAGTTCCTCTGGCGTATCTCCCCTTACAATTTCACATCATATTTGTAATTCCTCTAGGAAATGATTGCAATACTTGCATTCATAATTAGGGTTTCCATTTTCGATTTTCAAATTAATTGAAGTGTTATTTCCACCTGAGAATCTCTTTACTCCTAAAGACACAAAGCCCATCCTAAATCAACCCACTAGAGCAGGTCAAGAAAGAAACCCTAAACAAAAAACATCCTGAAAAGAGTTGAAGGAAAAGATATGTGCGGGAAGGGAAGAAGCTTTGAGCCATTCAACCCAGCAAGGCCAAGAAGATTTTGCATCAGGAACACGGTTGCAGTCTTGACAAAGGGTCATAAAAAAAAATCTTTATTCAAACAATCAAATGGAAGAAAACCTTGAACTCGGCTGCCACTGAGTACAAGGAAGATGTTCAAATGTACGGAATATACTTGGAAAGTGGAAAAAGAAGAAAAGAGGTTTAGTCGTCAAGAGGATCGACATCGCCTGCACCACTGTCAGGTTCAGCGCCATCACCTGTTGATGCTCCTCCCTTTGAATCTACCTCAACTTCTACATCAGACATCTCCGCAGCAGCACACTCCATCCCAACATCATCAGTGGGAGCATTAAAGAGAGCATCAACATTAGGAGTCGTACCAATTGCTTTCAGATGTTCAGGTTTCTCTATGTCGGAGTCAAGAACTATCATGCCGTCCTGGATTGGGTAATCACACTTATCTTCATTCAGAGGATGTTTATGCTCAACCCTCCACCTCTTCAACCGCGCTGCATATCTCTCTGCCCTTGCGCTTACCAGTACCTGCAACGCTTCCTCGCGCCTCCACCGCTCCTCCATGTCAATCGCAGCTGGAAGCGCACAGATACGTCCCCTGGAAATACGCAGGTGCAGGATAGACATCCCCTGTATAGCACTGCCGACTTCACGAAGTGGAAGATCAATCTTAGCCATTACCTCTTCATGCGCATGGGTTTCGGGCTTGTCAACTTCAAAGCTTCTTTCTGGAGAAGCGACGGAATGATCTTCCACCGCTTCCATGATAAACTGCAAAGGAGAAGAGGTTATGAGCACAAAAAAAATAATCATCAATCAGTCAATCGATCAGTCAATCAGGATATCAGATAAGTGCGGAGCGTACACGAGATATGAGAATAAATGACTAGCGTGAGATGATTCTTTATAATCTCGCAAGTCGAAAGAATCCCAGGAGAAAAGAAGTCTTTACTTACCACCTATAAAGGCTACCAATTCGGGATAACAATCAACGATGCTTATCAGATACATCTGAGGAAAGCTGTGTGTGATGAAAGGAGTACACCTGACCCAAGGAAGGGACCAAGCTTGGATATACACAAGGGGAACCAAAGCGACTCACCTGATCAAGTCCTACTTCCTTCACAACTTCGATCAGGACCAACCAGTTCTAGGGCAACGCTGACGATGTCGGCCTTATCCTAAAATATACATTCACCTTAGCTTGGTCATTTCAATGTACAAAATTTGTCACCATCTCATGCCTACCCCACAATAGTGTAACCATTATGTGCTAGGCAGGGGACTTAATGTTGATGGTGGAATTTCATTTAAGGCTAAAATTGTAAAAGCCAGAAAACTATGCGCTGACATCTTGTAAAAGATAAAGCCATCAATAAGTGTTGGATAGTCCCTCACTTAATTCACCAAGAATAGAGCATGTGGCAACAATCTAATTATGTGAATACACGAAATTCATCCAGGTTGGAGCATGTAGCAACAATCCCATATACCCTATGAATTTCTAGCATTATTAATTAATGCGCAATCAGCCTTGTATTTCCGTACTCATTATCGGTGCGGCATGACGATTGAGTGTTGCTCTTACGAGCAACACGAACCTCCAAGCATTATAATGAAACCATGTACGAAATACCCGTATAGGCGACTCTCGGAGTGTTATACTAGCCCGATTGAGCCCCTCTCGGTGTGTTATACTAGCCCGATTGAGCATCCGGACGATCAGTATCGATCGGATATGATCACCGATCATCCAACTCCACAAGCATGATTGGATGACCCAGATCAATTCCATCACCCCCAAGCGGGTATGGAATATCCACTTGCCAAACCGACGGATCCCGCATGGTCGGCCTCCCGAGATTGGCATAGCTTGCCAAAACGTCCAAACCGGAGCGTATGGGCGGAAAACCCTAAATTAGGGTTTGCGGCATATTACATGTGTCGCAAAACAGTCTCAACCATCCATCTTCGCATGTATAGATGGAGGGTGTAGATGTAGATTCAAAGGGCCCGAGCATGTCAACACAATCACCGTGGGCCGCCTACATACCTGACCAATCGGTCAGGACCAACCATGGTTGGTTATCCTAATTCGTGCGCCCAAACAGAGCATGGTTACACGGCCATGAAACCCAAATTAGGGTTTTGAGCATCACGAGCGTCCATCTTCTCCGTCGAATGGAGGGTCCAAGATCGGTCAAGGTGTCCTGGTCATACCAGCATGACCATCGTGGACCCATCTATCCCCTCACCCGATCGGCCAAGGCATATCATGCCTGGTTGTTGTCACACCTCCCAAATCGCAAACTGATCTCGACTGCTCAACTTCGCCGGACGATTTGAGTGGTTCAGATCACGTTTTCATGGGATAGTCAGGTGTAGGCGTGAACACCATCCTACCACTTACACGCCTGACCAAGACCAAGTTAGGTCATCTTGGAACGCACGCCGGGAAGTGAGCATGGTGCGCGGCTTTTGCGGTACCAAATTCCTATCACAAAATCGATCTCCATCACTCCTCTTTGCCGGTCAAATTGAGTGGCCAAGATCGCACCTTCATGGGACAATGAGATATGGACGTGTACACCGGTATGTTATCTACACGCATGCCCTGTCGGTCCTTTCAAAAACCTTCCCATGCTTGGTTTGGACCAAGTCAAGAGTGATGCTTGCGCACCTCTTCTAAGAAACCTAATTCATTAACGGTCGCAGATGAGTGTCTCAAAGATCATCTCGTCCGTCCAACTTCACCCGACTTGGTTATACAACCCTGGTCAGAGTTAATTGGTCGGTGAGGCGTCACCACCCATCACTTTACCACACCATGATGCGAGATTCGCATAAAATACACATGATACTTCACAAGTATCAACTTCCCCGAATAACGCATTATTCAATTCAGCATTACATGCTACCTTTCGTGGATCCACGATCCACACATTCAGTACATCAATCATGTCACAAATCGGGGCATACATATTTGGGTATTGGTATGGCGGTTTTACGGCGTGCGGCGTGCAACGCGCCATCACAAGAACGTGTTAGGAAGTTATGGACGGTTAGAGATGACAGGAGAAGTGGGCAAGACTGGTCGTGTAACACCAACACACACCTCTACTACTCCATCACTCCACTTCCTCCACTTCCCACGAGAGACGTGAATAAGGCTCAAATGACTTGTATAAACAGGTTCTCCTCCCTATTTTCCAAACAGGAGAAACAAGAGCAAGTCCAGACAAAATACATAAACCAAGTGTTAATACAAAACACCGGAACTGATAGCTTGCATCTTGTAAACCGGTTCAGCTTTCTGTTACAAGTCATAAGCAAGCCAACACCTTCACAATATCAACACCTTCTTCGCTTCCCTCCCTAAGATCAACCCCATCTCCTTCACTTTGTGACCGAAACAAGTCTGGAACGGCCATTTCTTGGTTTAGGCCGGACTTGCACAGATTGATTTCCGAATCTACAAGCACTCACCGCGCAGTGCATTTGTTTAGGGGTTTAGACTCATTCCTCATCCACACACCCCAAATTACCAAATCCGGCAGGAGTATTTTTCACCCATAAACAATTAGATTAGTCATTCATTGTTAGAAAATGACCAAAAACCTAGCATAAATCAACCCAAGACCAAACCCATTATTCAAGAAGTACAGTTAAACTATAAAACAATGAATTTGAGACAGGTAAACCCAAATTCACAAATTATCTAAATTTAGTATCTGAGAACACAAAACAAAAACTCCTAAAAGCAAAAATTTAAGCAAACAAAAACCTGAACTACGATTCTTTCAACAGAATCTCTAAGAACTCTTCCTTAAGAAACATTTTTAAATTTTTCTTTAAATTTAGACATTTTAGTACCTACAAATCAATTGCTCAAATGACATTTTCGTTAGCAATAAAAACCTTAAATTCGAAAGTAGTTACCAAATTTCATATTGTAAACCAAAAATGTGTATTTATAGGAGATGTTTAAACAATGTTATCATAAAGTTCAAATTTAACATTGATATGGTTATGTTTATTCAAGCTTCTCTTAATAGAAATTTTTAAACAATCAAATCAAAATTATATATAGATTTGATGTGAAAAGACGAGGGTACCCAAATATACCTCAATCTAAAACTTTTCCACGTATAAGTCCTTTCTCCGAAAGTGATTATCTATGGACTGAGTCGAGACAATACAACTAATAGGTTCACACTTCGTGTGATCGTCTATATATACGAGATTGAGACAATATAACAACGAAGTATGCTTACTTGATAAAAGGTTCGGACTTAACCAAACACAATAGGATTACTATCAAGTAAATAGGAATTAACGTTTGTGTATTTTACTTCTAATTATAATAAAAACAATTATAATTGCGGAAATAGAAAAGTAAAAGACACAACAATATTTTGTTAACGAGGAAACCGCAAATGCAGAATAACCCCGGGACCTTGTCCAGAATTGAATAATCTCAGGATTAAGCCGCTGTACAAAATCAAACCAACTTCGTATAGTTGAGACCAAGCAACTAAACCTATAGTTCACCTAGTTCCGTATGTATTCCCACGCCTCCAAATTGTAATAACTCACTGTTGATGGTGGTTTTTAGCTTAGGGTTAAAATCGTAAAACACTAAACCCTAGCAGACAGTGATGTCACAACATTTAAAGTAACAAGCATTTACAAGGCACATTTACTGAAACCTTTAATGTGTCCCTAAATAATTACCGGGGTATCTTTTTCAAATTAGGGTTACGACAAGCCAAACCCTAATTCCCATCTGTGCCAATGACAAATCATGCCACCACCACCACCGGCTCCAAAGCATGCCAACCATGCTAGCCACACCTCTATGCCAATGGCAAATCATGCCAGCCACACCGATCAAACGCCAAAGCATGCCAACCATGCTAGCCGCACCTGCATGTGCCAATGGAAAATCATGCCAACCACACCGACCGCACACAAAGAATGCCAAACATGCTAGCCGCACCTGCGTGCCAATGGCAAATCATGCCAGCCACACCGATCGCGCCAAAGCATGCCAACCATGCTTGCCGCACCTCGTGCCAATGGCAAATCATGCCGACCACACCGACCGCGCCAAAGCATGCCAACCATGCTAGCCGCACCTCGTGCCAATGGCAAATCATGCCGACCACACCGATCCGCGCCAAAGCATGCAAACCATGCTAGCCGCACCTCTGTGCCAATGGCAAATCATGCCAGCCACACCGACCCCACCAAAAGCATGCCAACCATGCTAGCCGCACCTCTGTGCCAATTGAAAATCATGCCAGCCACACTAACCGTGCCAAAAGCATGCCAACCATGCTATTCGTGCTTCTGTGCCAATGGCAAATCATGCCAGCCACACCGACCGCGCCAAAGCATACTAGCCATGCTAGCCGAACCTCCGTGCCAATGGAAAATCATGCCATCCGACCTATTGCGCCATGCCAAACGCACCTCGCCATGGCCCCATGCCGCGCCACCATACTGGCCTTCACTACGCGGCTATCAAAACGAAGGCGTGCAACAATCAACGGTTGCCCTTCAATCCCAGGAGCAAATCCTTCCGTCTAAGGTTACCAAACGACCTTTGCCCCAAAACCCTAGCTTGGTCACGCACCTAGCCCAAGCTATTCACGCCATACGCCCAAGGCGAACCCTTGGCCCCACATGCCAAGCCAAACCAAACCTAGCCAAAGCTAGCCGCGCCATGCCAAACGCACTTTTCCTTGGCCCTAGCCATGCTAGTCACAGCATTCCAAGCCAAACGCCCTTGCCTTGGCCCTAGCCACGCCATACGCCCATGGCAAACCCTTGGCCCTACATGCCAAGCCAAACCAAACCTAGCCAAGCTAGTCGCGCCATGCCAAACACACTTTGCCTTGGCCCATGCTAGTCACATCATGCCAAGACAAACGCCCTTTCCTTGGCCCTAGCCACGCCATACGCCCATGGCAAACCCTTGGCCCTACATGCCAAGCCAAACCAGACCTAGCCAAGTTAGCCATGCCATGCCAAACGCACTTTGCCTTGGCCCTAGTGATAGACACATTTATGTGTCTATTTGGATCTCAATTATGTATATTATTAGTGCTCAATTTTATACTTATTTGATTATTTTATCTTTTTGTAGGTGTTTTTGGAGAAATAAGCTTTTGCGGGAAAATTGGCTCGAAAGTGGTATTTGCGCTCGTGGGAGAAAATTACTATTCGGACTCTCAGTTTGGATAAGGGGTAACCTAATTACTAAGGGGCATCCCACTTAGGGCAACTACTATTGGCGGACTTGGATCTCTGTTAGGGGGGGTCATCATTTTCATTTGAATTCTCAAATTTGGCGGGAAAAAGTGATTCTTCCCTGCGAGAATAGGGTTCGGATTTGTGGAGGTTTTGGACGAGATTCAATCGCTGAATTGGGTTCAATGGACTGTTTGGACTTAAAAGGGATGCTATGGGAAATTTCTTCGATCCAGTTGGGCTGGATAATTGGTTCTCGTGAAACAGGGGAAGATTAATATTACGTGAAATATGCAGCTCAACTGCGTGTGTTTTGCTGGATCATATTGGAAGAGATTGAGTCGGATAAAGTTGTTGAGACAAGTCAGCGATGAGTGACGTGTTTTGAGATTTAAAAGAAGAAGAAAATCTTCGTATATTTAGTAGAAATCTAAAATAGGGAAGCAATATTGTTCTCGGGTATATATATGGAAGTAATGTGCGAGTCGAAAGAAGAGAACCAAAGACAGGATTAGTATCTACTAAATGTAAAGAGTTTTGAATAATCCAGGAGAGTATCAACGGCTGCAGACGCGTACACAAGATGAAAAAGGAAAGAAAGTCCGTAACTTTCTGTTGAAAAAAAAGAGAGGATTTACTCGAGTTATAATCGGCATGTGAGTATATAAAGGGTGCTTGGAGTCTCGGAAAAGGTGTGTCGAGACTTTGGGGCAAGCTTGGAGAGAAGAAACAAAGCTTACAAAGGTACGGGAGCGAAAGAGCGAGGTGAAGAAGAACAAGTAGAGTTGCGACAACAGAAAATAAGTGTCGTTCTAAAGAACACGAAGAACGGACTAACAGAGGCAGTCTTATTTAAACAGCATATCAGAATTATCGTTGTTCAACAGATCACATATTTCATAAGCTTGTCATCTTTTCTCTGTAACAGTTCATCACCCATTGTAACAGTCTTTTTGTAACGCCTCTTTAGCGTTGCAAACTGCCTGCCTTATTAGTTTTCTCTTGTTTTTCACACTTTTGAGCTATAAACACCTATTTTGAGAACGTGAATAATATGAGGAGCTAAAACCCAACACTGGGATGACGGAGGAAGCCATATTTCATGCGTGTGGTAATTATATATAATTCTTTCATGACTTTTTGCATGGATTGTTAATTGTTTTATGGTTTTTATTGAATGGTTTTGATTTCAATTGATGGGTTATACTTAGGTTAAGTCTTTTGATATCCCATGCTTTAGATATACAGTCGTTGCTTTTCAAAAATCTACCTTGGAAAAGAAACAGAGTCAATATTTTATTTGAGCTATAATTGTTTGGAATAAATATATGAATCGCATGAATGAGTTTATGGTGGAATCCCGAGTCTCACTATCTCTCGATTTTTGTGACAAAATTGTGTATATATTTTCTATTATTAAATTCTGAAATCAAATATTTACAAGCCCGAGTTGAACGAACTTTTATTTACCACTTTTATAAAACAACTTTCAAAACCATATCACCTAGCCATGCTAGTCACATCATGCCAAGCCAAACGCCCTTGCCTTGGCCCTAGCCACGCCATACACCCATGGCAAACCCTTGGCCCTACATGCCAAGCCAAACCAAACCTAGCCAAGCTAGCCGTGCCATGCCAAACGCACTTTGCCTTGGCCCTAGCCATGTTAGTCACATCATGCTAAGCCAAAATGCCGTTGCCTTGGCCCTAGCCATGCCATACGCCCATGGCAAACCCTTGGCCCCACATGCTAAGACAAAATCGCACCTAGCCAAAGCTAGCCACGCCCAAGGCGAACCCTTGGCCCCACATGCCAAGCCTAACCACACCCTAGCCATGCCACCACGTTGGCCCTCACCGCGCGGCTACCAAAACGAAGGCGTGCAACAATCAATGGTTGCCTTTCAATCCCAGGAGCAAATCCTAGCCATCCAAGGTTACCATACGACACATGGTAACCTTTGGCCCGAAAACCTAAGTTTGGCCATGCCAAACCTTGCCATGCCAACGGCATGCCAACCTAGCTGCGCCACCACATTGGCCCTCACTACGCGGCTACTAAAATGAAGGCGTGCAACAATCAACGGTTGCCCTTCAATCCCAGGATAAAATCCTAGCCATCCAAGGTTACCAGACGACACATGTTAACCTTTGGACCGAAAACCTAAGTTTGGCCACGCCAAACCTTGCCATGCCAACCTAGCCGCGCCACACAATTGGCCCTCACTACGCGTCTACCAAAACGAAGTCGTGCAACAATCAACGGTTGCCCTTTAATCGCATGAGCAAATCCTAGCCATCCAAGGTTACCTGACGATACATGGTAACCTTTGGCCCGAAAACCTAAGTTTGGCCATGCCAAACCTTGCCATGCCAACGTCATGCCAACCTAGCCGCGCCACCACATTGTCCCTCACTACGCGGCTACCAAAACGAAGGCATGCAACGATCAACGGTTGCCCCTCCTCTCAAGATGCAAAATCCCAACCGTCGAAGGTCACCAGGCTGGCAAGTTTCCCGAGCTTGACTTTCCAAGCCACAACAACGTGCTACATGTTTTCCAAAATATTAGAGACATCAACACAAACTGGTGGATCCTCTTTGGGTATTGGTTTGGCGGTTTTCAGCGTGCGGCGTACACTACGCCCGTCATAAGGAAGTGTCATAAGGGTGAGGCAGTTAGTAAATACGGGAAGTTATGTGTGAAACGTTCATGGGACATAAAGCACATGCGTTAACAACTTTATGAGACATCAATTCCATAACGTTAGCAGTTTCATGAAAACCAGTTTCATGCGTTAACCACTTTATGGAACATCAATTCCATGCATACGTTATCACCTCCTCCCATTTATTTCCCCACTCCTTAATGAGACCAGGGTATGTTTTTACTCCGACTTGTATAAATAGGTCTTACCTATTTCCATTGAACAACAAGTTCATACGGGAGATACAACACTCAGAAATACTTACTTGCTAGCTCGCCTTGGGAGCTCTCTCACTTTTCTGATAACAAGTCGTAGTAACCCAACTACTCTTCCAGAATCAACTATTCTGGTCTCACCACTTTCCTTGCTTCCTCCCCAAAACCAACCCATTCTCCTACACTTTGTGACCAAAGCAAGTCTGGAACGGCCATTTCTTGGTTTAGGCCGAACTTGTACAGATTGATCTCTCGAACCTAAAGTAATCCCTTACAGTACATTGTTTAGGGTTTAAATTGTTTCTCACCTGCACAACCGCAATTACCGAAATCATCAGAAACCATTTTCACCTACAAACAATTGGCGACCACAATGAGGTTCGATCTTTCGGTTACAATGTCAATTTTCAACCATCGATCTCATTCTTTGACCCGAGACGTCAAGATGGTAGAGGAAGGCGATCCACTCCGACTCGCGCCTCGACGGCTGGATTATCGGTCATGACACGACAAGGGATGACTAGGGACTTCTCGAGGCTGGAAGCAAAACGATCCGCCTGAGGGATTAACGGCGCGGTTATCGACAACTCAAAGAACGACTCCAAGACCTGGGACTTCCCATGACCATGTTTCGAAAAAAAAAAAAAACTTGGTCCTACACCCGGAAAGTTTATTCTCATCAGAAGACCTGAGAAACCGACTAAGTCTTATATCTAGACAAAAAATACGTGGTTTGCTTTTTCAAGTTCTGATAAAACCTAAAGCCATGTTTCATCCCATGTCATCTACCAACACACGGTTCCATGGTTTCCTGGGATGTCTGCGTCACTTTCATTCATAGCCAAAGACAATTCAATTCTAAACATTTCATTCAAAAAAAAAATATATAATCCAAGACCGTCAAGGTAGCATTCATCTATTAATCCGAGAAAATCAGAAAATCAAGAACCAAAACCAGGCGTCTCATTTGCCTTTCAAAAAAAAACCTAAAGATAAGAGGTCCGGAAGGTAGATATATATTCAAGGAAGTTTTCCAACAACGGCTTGCTCCTTTCTCGCAAAGGCCTCCCTCGTGCTTTGAGAGCCACCCTCTTAAGTTTCAAATTCTGCACAACTTCTTGAATTCCGCTTCTCGCTTCTTCATCATGTCCGCGGAAGGACCTTCAACTCGCTTCAGCCAACGACCTTTCAACATCAGAGAGACCTTCAACGAACCAAGGAATGTTGAATTCGAAGCCCACGCACATGTCACGATGGAACTTCCACTCAAGATTACATCCTCATAAATTGTATGACCAGTCACGTTGCACATCTCATCAATCGAAGAAAAGGCTTCCTCCACACGCTTGACCAACGATGTCGACTAGTGATATTCTTAGTCGTGGCAATGTGACCATAGATTTCCCAAATCTTGGTGTACAATATCGCATGTTTAGGCGGCACGCTAAATCCCCCAATCAACACATGACCCGGGAAAGGGGCCGGATACGGAGGATTGAAGGTGGCACTTGCAATCGAATCAAAGAATCGCGGGAGATCCCTAACTACGATTTCACCCCTCAAGTGCTCTCCTCCACCCGAGTCACGACATCACCCTCGGGACGATGAATATCCATGTCCAAGTCGCTAGCCGGCACGGTTTCCACACTGGGTGGGAAGTACGGCTACGTCTTTACTCCGTGGTCTTCCACTTCAAGATCATCCCGGGAACGGTTTCCTCCTAAAAATCAAAATTTAGTTTTACCGCAAAAAAAAAAAACAAAAAAAAAGACAGGGAAAGAAGAAAAACATGGAGGGGACTCACCGACTCGGTTTTGATCGACTAGACGAAGATTCAACACTATTGTCGGAAGAATTGCTCTCGCCACCGCTAGACCCTGAACTCTCATCCTTTTCGAGTTCCGCGTCATCATGGGTAGGCTCTGCAACGCCGCTCTCTGTCTCAAAAAATGATGTTTTCTGACTGCTCGCAAGTTTGGCAAAGGCGTTCGTGCTGCTGAAACCCTGGATGAGATACAAGGACACGTTCTCAGAAAAGAAACAAGGATATACGTAATCCAGTGAAGTCAAGAAAGAAATCACACGTACCCTCATGTTGGATGAACTAAAAGCTGGTAGAGCCAGAATCGACGAAACCGCCCGCACGATTCTTAGACCTTCGCTCCTTCACTTGGGGACTGTCCCACGTCCTGCAGACGGATTTCCTTTTGGTTAAAAAAGTATCCCTCAACAACGGATGTTTTGCTAAAATATCGACGGAAGGCCTACCACGAGTGTTCTCCGCTACAGATTTCACAAATTCCTAGATGACAAGGAATTCACTCTGCCAGAATGCGTTATACTTGGAGGTAGTCGACGGATTTCATTCTGAAAGAAAGAAAGGGACACTTCTGCCCGGAGCAAGAACACTAGCATCAAGAACGTCCGATAATGGACCCTCCGAGCTGCCACCGACGAACGAGAGGGACCCCTTGGTCGAAACCCATATGCCGAGCCGCCGCGCTCAATATTATAAGAGATCGCCCGATGATGAGTGCCAAATATTGCATATTTCTACATCTATTTATTGGCATTTAACTCATCTTTTGTACTCGTAAATCGATATTATCCTGCAGTTCTCGTATTTTCTTTGTTTTCAAGAATAAATATTTGTACTAATTAACTTTGTATTTTTAGGTAGTAAATAAAGTTCGGAGAAATTGAGGAGCCAAAAGAGCAGAAAATTGGAGACAAGCGTCTATGGAGCAGAAAGCCAAAGCCCGCGCGCGCAACAGTTGCAACCCAACAAGGAGCAACCCATCTACAAGACATGGGCCCAAGATATCCAAGACCCGACCCGGATCCGAGCCCGTTCTTTCCAAGCCGTTAGATTTGATCTACTCTTCATCCCACGGTTGCTACAGCCTCCTCATCAACACTCGATGCTCCCGCTCAACAAAGAAAGCAAAATGATTCTCCCCGAGCCGCTCGTATCTCACCCATCCACATCCAATGCTCGCCTGGTCCTACTCATCAACATTCGATGTGCCTGCTTCACAACAAAACACCCTATACCTATACCCCATCGACTACACCCCATTTCTCTCTTCATCGTCTCTTTCTTCTCCATACCCTCTTCAGAGAAAACCCTTCACCCATACCTCTGTGCAGAGCCATCACCACCTCCATCATCTCCTTTCCCTGCCAACCGCGTCTGCAGCCACCTTCTCCTCCTCTCTAGGTCTAGTTACCTATCTCTTAGCTTCTCCCATAACCCTAGAAGCTAATTTAGAGATAACTAGAGCTAGGGTTTCACCAAAGAACTTGCATGGTCGATTCGAGGTCGTAGACGAGACAAGGCAGAGAAATCAGGTTTGGGTTTGTGTGTAATCGAGTTTGAGTGATTTGTGAGAGATATAAAAACACTTGTTCTTCATGAGAGAGAGGGCAGCATGTTTTAGGGTTCATAATTTAGTTTCAATTTGAGTATTCTTTTGCTATGTTTAATATGTTCTAAATCACTTTGCTAGGATTACAATGAAACCCTAAGTTATTGTTCTGTGGTTCAACTGTGTTTGAAGTTGCTTTTGAATGCTTAAACTTTAAAGATAATCTCAATTCTAGCTTTCCAATGCTGTACTCTCACAATGAATGCCATGTATGCATTGTAGTTAGGCTAAATCGTATTAGTTATGCTTCACCAAGCCTTAGAGATATTTGCTAATTCTCTTGACTAGTTGTGCTTAATTAGACAACTAGTGCTCTAGGTTAGTACCTTAGCTGATAATTGAGTTATTATTTGGTGAAACTCCTTAGATAGGTGATAAATTTGACACATTATCCTTGTCTGTCACAGGAACAAAGCACTCAAACTAGTTGAATCCCATAACATAAATTAGTGGTGGAGTTGATAATCCTAGTGCCTTAAACCTCATTACTTGTAGTTCATTTTGATTTTATTGTTACAACCTCTATCTTGTCGTAAAGACACTAAACAAACCTAAACAAACCTATATTTTTGTGCTACCTCTCCTGAAATCAGTTAAGAAGCCTTGAGTTCATAACACACACTCCATTTCTCTGTGGTTCGACTTGTGCTTTCCGCTGCCTCCAAAGGCACTGTGCACTTGCAGTTTAAGACGTAGGAAATCATCTTTTACAGACCTACCACCTGACACGATCCTCGAAAGATAGACGGTATATAGCCAGACGTGCAACTTCGCATGAATACAATCTCACCGACGCCCAGATTCCCTCCATCAGAAACCAAAGACATGTTTGGAGCAGAAGCAAAAGTATTAACCTGGGCTATGGATGTACACACTGGGGCCCATGGACGAAAATTAGCGGTGCACGAGTTATCAAGGAAATCATCCAGGTTTGAGCCAACTCTTGGGCGCCTATTAGACCAGCGAAGTATTCTCGAACTACCCCAATAAGCGGGAAGTGAAACTAACGGCTTAGGAGCATATCTTTCAAAATGCTCCCATACCCACGCTTGGAGAAAAGCAACATGAACATACGAATCCACTTTCATGTAACCGTTTGAAGAACGCATGTCCATAGACAAATGATCCAAGTGTGTGTACAGAGGACCGAGAAACAAGCCTCCAATGGGGAGAACGACTCCTTTCGCCAATCTTATAGCAAAATTGATAAGTTCCAGCCTTATCTCCTTCTTACCAGAGCCATCATCGAAAATATCCCGGGATAACCAGAGAGCCAAGAATGCCGCGATGTGGAGTGTACTATTCTTCTTATCCGGTGCCAGCTCATCGGGAAACCATTGAGACATCCATCAGGCATAGAAACACTTAGTCTCATTCTTCTTTCGGACAAACCCTTTCGACTTCGCAACCAGGGGGGTACGCATTTTTTCCTCATCATCAGACAGCTTGGTTTTAAGGTTTCCTGTCATGGGAAGATTCAGCAGGATGGCCACACTTTCTAAGGATATGGTCAGTTCTCCCCACCTACATATGGCCGTATGAGTATCTGGACACCACCCGGAGATGAAAGAAACCAAGCTCGGGATGTCTTTCCTAATTTGAAGTGATGCAGAGGCTGCGACAGCATCAATGATTTGCGCCTTGGTCAAATTAGCTCTTACGCACTCTTGACTTATCATAAAGTGCACCCATTTATCAAACGAACGCAGTGGACTCACTGGGATTTTGAAATCAATAAGAGAGGCGGAATACTCTTTCCTCTGAAGGCAAAACCGTATTACATTTCCGGGAGGAACCGACTGGTCCCCTCCCTCACTCTCCGAACGGGTCAGAAGCAGTGGCGCATGCTTAAGTGGACTTGTCCTGGCAGAGGCTATCGTGAAGAATTCATCAGCCACGTTTGGCTTGGAGTTACCAACATCCTTCGGTATGGAAGAATTTTTCTCAAGTGACGTCATAATAAATATTCTTTCACAGTACTTCCGCTTTCCAAGCCACTACAACGGAACAATACGAAGAGAGATTATTACGGAAAGCACACAAAAATTATCTTCACCCAAGACGCAAACCAGTTTGTTTCAAGGCCATACCCTGCGGCATAGAATTCTTGTCCAACCGAGGAGGAGTGACCCACTAGGGGAACCATGCCCAAGGCCACACCAAGACAAGGAGTAAACCCTAAAAAACTAGGTTCTCATCGAAAAGGGATAGCAATTACTATCGCGTGCTTACTTTGCACAGTGAGTTGAGGCGGTCAACATTACTACGGTCATGGAAAGGTACACCTACAACTAGGGTTTTTTCACCAACACAAGAAAACAAAAGAAAAAGCAAGCCACAGAGGAAGTACTGGAAGATATACCTAATCCGCTCGCCCGCTTCACCGCTACCAAGCAACAAAAGAAGAAACAATAAGGGCGTGAATCAAAGGGAGAGGCCAGCCATCCTTTTCATAGGCGTGATACTTGGGAGTTCGAACAAGAAAAGGATTTCCAATTTTGAGCCAAGCAAGGAAAAGAGGAAACCGGTCCCGCAAAGACCAATTTCCATGTCCAAGACCACTCACGCCACACCACGGCCCCACCACGCCTAGCCGTCCTTGCACGTTCCACCATGCCATTGCCGCGGCGCCCCTGCCAAGAAATTCGCTCCATTGCCGTGGCCCCACCACGCCTAGCCATCCGTGTACGTCTCGTCTTGCCAAGACCACTCAGGCCACACTACGGCCCCACCACGCCTGGTCGTCCTTGCACGTTCCACCATGCCATTGTCGCGCCCCCCCTGCCAAGCCATTCGCTCCATTGCCGCGGCCCTACCACGCCTAGCCATCCGCATACGTCTCATCTTGCCAAGGCCACACTATGCCAAGCCGCCTGGTTCACTGTCGCGACCCTATCATCCACGCGTGTTTGCCTCACCAAGACCATGCCACCTCTTGGCCCCTCGAGCCAAGCCGTCCACTCTGCGTCGCCTTCCAAGACCGCGCCCCTTTACCTTGAGATGTACGACTGCACTGCCGATAACTTTCATCTCACCACCTCCACGGTCTGCATTCCCGGTACAACTTACGCGGGGGCCGCCAACACGGAAGCCAAAACTCTCTTTACCGCCCAAAAAACGTTAGTCGGATTTTCCTGACCATCTCTGCAATGATTTACACCTCGATTCCGTCCTTGTCTATCACCATCATATGCTTACCTCGCAACAAGGCACCTGTTCCAAGCTAAGCAGGGGACTTAATGTTGATGGTGGTTTTTATCTTAGGGTTAAAATCGTAAAATACTAAACCATAGCAGACAGTGATGTCACAACATTCAAAGTAACAAGCATTTACTAGGCACATTTATTGAAACCTTTAATGTGTCCCTAAACAATTATCGGGTTATCTTTTTCAAATTAGGGTTACGATTAGCTAAACCCTAATTCCCCTCTGTGCCAATGGAAAATCATGCCAGCCACACCGACCGTGCCAAAGCATGCCAACCATGCTAGCCGCACCTCTATGCCAATGGCAAATCATTCCATCCACACCGACCGCGCCAAAGCATGCCAACCATGCTAACCGCACCTCTGTGCCAATGGAAAATCATGCCAGCCACACCGACCGCTCCAAAACATGCCAACCATGCTAGCCGCACCTTTGTGCCAATGGAAAATCATGCCAGCCACACCAACCGCGCCAAAGCATGCCAACGATGCTAGCCGCACCTCTATGCCAATGGAAAATCATGCCAGCCACACCGACCGCGCCAAAGCATGCCAACCATGATAGCCGCACCTCT
Source organism: Papaver armeniacum (assembly GCA_023531295.1). NCBI lineage: Eukaryota > Viridiplantae > Streptophyta > Magnoliopsida > Ranunculales > Papaveraceae > Papaver > Papaver armeniacum. The sequence goes on along the minus strand of JAJJWW010011328.1, from coordinate 38,523 downwards.
GTGCCAATGGAAAATCATGCCAGCCACACCAACCGCGCCAAAAGCATGCCAACCATGCTAGCCTCACCTCTATGCCAATGGCAAATCATGCCAGCCACACCGATCGCGCCTAAAAGCATGATAACCATGCTAGTCGTGCCTCTCGTGCCAATGGCAAATCATGCCGAGCCACACCGACCGCGGCAAAGCATGCCGGCCATGCTAGCGCACCTCGTACCAATGGCAAATCATGCCATCCACACCTACCGCGCCATGCCAAACGCACCTCACCATGGCCCCATGCCGCGCCACCATACTGGCCTTCACTACGCGGCTATCAAAACGAAGGCTTGCAATAATCAACGGTGTCCCTTCAATCCCAGGAGCAAATCCTGGCCGTCTAAGGTTACCAAATGACCTTTGCCCCAAAACCCTAGCTTGGTCACGCACCTAGCCCAAGCTAGTCACGCCATGCGCCCAAGGCGAACCCTTGGCCCCACATTCCAAGCCAAACCAAACCTAGCCAAGCTAGCCACGCCATGCCAAACGTACTTTGCCTTGGCCCTAGCCATGCTAGTCACATCATTCCAAGACAAACACCCTTGCCTTGGCCCTAGCCACGCCATACGCCCATGGCAAACCCTTGGCCCTACATTCCAAGCCAAACCAAACCTAGCCAAGCTAGCCGCGCCATGCCAAACTCACTTTGCCTTGGCCCTAGCCATGCTAGTCACATCATTCCCAGCCAAACGCCCTTGCCTTGGCCCTAGCCACGCCATACTCCCATGGCAAACCCTTGGCCCAACATGCCAAGCCAAACCAAACCTAGCCAAGCTAGCCGCGCCATGCCAAACGCACTTTTCCTTGGACCTAGCCATGCTAGTCACATCATGCCAAGCCAAACGCCATTGCCTTGGCCCTAGCCACGCCATACGCCCATGGCAAACCCTTGGCCCTATATGCCAAGCCAAACCAAACCTAGCCAAGCTAGCCGCACCATGCCAAAAGCACTTTCCTTTGGCCCTAGCCATGTTAGTCCCATCATGCTAAGCCAAAACACCCTTGCCTTGGCCCTAGCCATGCCATACGCCCATGGCAAACCCTTGGCCCCACATGCCAAGCTAAAATCGCACCTAGCCAAAGCTAGCCACGCCCAAAGCGAACCCTTGGACCCACATGCCAAGCCTAACCACACCCTAGCCGCGCCACCACGTTGGCCCTCACCACGCGGCTACCAAAACGAAGGCGTGCAACAATCAACAGTTGCCCTTCAATCCCAGGAGCAAATCCTAGCCATCAAAGGTTACCAGACGACACATGGTAACCTTTGGCCCGAAAACCTAAGTTTAGCCACGCCAAACCTTGCCATGCCAACATAGCCGCGCCACCACATTGGCCCTCACTACGCGGCTACCAAAACGAAGGCGTGTAACAATCAACGGTTTCCCTTCGATCCCAGGAGCAAATCCTAGCCATCCAAGGTTACCAGAAGACACATGGTAACCTTTGGCCTGAAAACCTAAGTTTGGGCACGCCAACGGCATGCCAACCTAGCCGCGCCACCACAATTGGCCCTCACTACGCGGCTACCAAAACGAAGGCATGCAACAATCAACGGTTGCCCTTCAATCCCATGAGCAAATCCTAGCCATCCAAGGTTACCAGACGACACATGGTAACCTTTGGCCCGAAAACCTAAGTTTGGCCACGCCAAACCTTGCCATGCCAACCTAGCCGCGCCACCACAATTGGCCCTCACTACGCGGCTACCAAAACGAAGGCGTGCAACGATCAACGGTTTCCCCTCCTCTCAAGATGCAAAATCCCGGCCGTCGAAGGTCACCAGATGGCAAGTTTCCCGAGATTGACTTGCCAAGCCACAACAACGTGCTACATGTTTTCCAAAACATTCGAGACATCAACACAAACTGGTGGATCCTCTTTGGGTATTGGTTTGGCGATTTTCAGCGTGCGGCGTACACTACGCCCGTCATAAGGAAGTGTCATAAGGGTGAGGCGGTTAGTAAATACGGGAAGTTATGTGTGAAACGTTCATGGGACATAAAGCACATGCGTTAACAACTTTATGGGACATCAATTCCATAACGTTAGCAGTTTCATAAAAACCAGTTTCTTGCTTTAACCACTTTATGGAACATCAATTCCATGCATACGGTTATCACCTCCTCCCATTTATTTCCCCACTCCTTAATGAGACCTGGTGCGTTTTACTCCGACTTGTATAAATTGGTCTTACATATTTCCATTGAACAACAAGTTCATACGGGAGATACAACACTCAGAAATACTTACTTGCTATCTCGCCTTGGGAGCTCTCTCACTTTTCTGATAACAATCGTAGTAACCCAACTACTCTTCCAGAATCAACTATTCTGGTCTCACCACTTTCCTTGCTTCCCTCCCCAAAACCAACCCATTCTCCTCCCTTTTGTGACCGAAGCAAGTCTGGAACGGCCATTTCTTGGTTTAGGGAGGACTTGTACAGATTGATCTCTCGAATCTAAAGTACTCCCTTGCAGTATATTGTTTAGGGTTTAAATTATTTCTCACCTGCACACCCGCAATTACCGAAATCAGCAGAAACCATTTTCACCTACAAACACTCACGTACTTGGAACAATTCCTTTGGTTCGTATTCCAAACAGTAAAGGAACAACAAATCTGTTTGGTAACAACTCTTTTCAACCATGTGATGTGAGTTCGACAAAAGGCTCTTCCGTTTATCCCAATAAACTCATTTTTCAGGTCCTTAGATCTATCTAATACCAACTAACAAAGTAATTGTCTAGATTTTGCAATCAATACTTTAAATCAAAAAAAATTGTATTGATGCCGATCTACTCAACTAATCAATCCAATCTACCACAAGGATAAACCGATTATAGTTGGATCCTCTTTAACCGAAACAAGTATTGTGCACACCAAAGATTATGAACCCAAATCAGAAATCTTCTTCGTCTTCAAATCTTCTTAGATCTTCAATAAACACCTGCACACAATCAACTTGAATCTCTTGTGATCAATCACACACAGAACGGAGTCTGTTAACAATGGATTATCACAAGACGTATTTAGATCTACAAATAGTCTAAAGATCCTTGGCTAAACTTCTATCTAGTTTGAGTGAATCTTATGTCAGAAGAGAAGATTCTCAAGCATAAAAAAACTAGGTGCAATCAAAGTTCAACAACCGTTAGTCAATCAAATCATTCTAAAACTAATAATAAACCTCAATTATATAGTTTCCCACCAACGGTACTAATAGAGCTTCTCAATCCCAAAGAAGTCTTTAAACCGAGCGACCGTAAGAGATTTCGCCTAATTAGGTTACTTTCCTTTCCGAATAGGAAGCTCCACCAGTAACAACACAACTAGGTAGTTTTGCTGGCTCTGAGGATTAGTTTGATCGAAATGCAAACTTTGATATTTATAGACCAAGGAAGTTTGGACACCAAGGAATTTCCGAAACCGAAAATATTCTCAAGATATGCAATATATTTCCAAATTCGGTTTCCATAATTCCTGGAAATGCTTTGTCCAAACATTGACCGAAAATCTCTTAGAATATCTCCAACTAGTAAATGCACATTACTAATTTTCATTTTCCAAAAATAAAATTAAAAACCTTAATTAAAAGATTCAACTTATTTTTCGATCCGGGATTTTCCTTTAGCTATTAAGGAATATCTTTGAACAATAAAAGATAAGCGTTATTGCACATGTTCAAAGTATGTCAACATCTTAACTTAGTAAATCATCTTTCATATTTACTATCTTGGAATCGATTTGCCACACTTCCAAACAAGTTTAGAATTGGTTCATCTGACTTCCAAGAACTATGTGATTGATTCAGAACACTCAATCACCAATCATGGGTTTCACGGTTCTAATAAAACAAGTTTCGGTTCTACCTCCATGTGAGTACTGGATTTAGTCACACTAGCTTTCCAAAAATTCGGTTGACTAGGTACTAGGATTGGTTCCCCCATATATATGGTATCTAACTTGTATTTGTTACACATGTCCATAGGATCGGTTCCCAATATCTAAAAACGCGTTGCACATGTTCATAGGATCGGTTCCCCCATCTATTAAAAACGTGTTGCACCTCTTACAAGGATCGATTCCCCTCTTGTGATCGGTTGCACCTCTTTATAGGATCGGTTCCCCTTTGCCTAGACTTGGTCATACCAATAACACTAAATCGATCATACCATCTCAGGTGATTACTTAAGATCGGTTTCACTAATAAAAGTCATACCAATACAAAAGTCAGGCCTTGTGAATAGTTTTACCAAGAACATAAAAAAGTCATGAGCGGTTATACTAATCACACATATTGGTAGTTCAAAATATATGCAATGAATAACAATACCAATAAGCCTAGCGATTTCCCTTTCGATTTACAAAACAAGTTCATGAATTTACTTCCTTTAAACGAATGTAAAATATTGTTTTCTAGGATGAAATCTTCACCTCATACCCAGACATAATCACAATAGCATTCAAACTATTATGTCGATGTATTATATACGAAGTTCAAAAGATAAGCGTTATACTTCGTACTGTATTCCTTAATACCACGTTGAACTAGAGTGTAATCATTCATGCTTCGCAGTTATGTTTTCAATATGCATGACTTGAAAGATTTGTTAGGGAATGAAACACTTTAAGTAAAATATTACTAACCTCAAGTGGAAGGATAATGTTGTCGTTGTAGCTCCTTACTTTTTCACTTCTTCAAGTCTTCGTAATACTTGTAATGTCTGATATCCTAATACTTTCAAGCTAACCTATACGAAGTTGACTCTAGTACATAATCAAGCAACTCTTTAAATGAGTTTTAGTTCACTAAAATATGACAACCAAACTTGACATACCAACGCTTGGTGGGTTCAACCGAGCTATGCTTTAACATGATGTACCAAAAAAAAAGTAACCTAACAGTGATTCAATATGATTTCACGATAAATTCTTCAACTAGAGCTCAGAAGAAACTCGGAGAGGAAATAATTTAAAATAAACCTAACCATGAATGTTATACCGATCCGGAGAGATTTTACTGATTTATTGGCCGACTGTAAGGAGGCCTTCTACAGGGTCACTTAAACTACAAATGTTAGTGATGAAATGTGTTCAATATTGTTTCCAATTTGATCATGATTTCATCAAATTCAATCATTTAATCTAAAATTTCTTCAAGATATTTTCAATCTATCACAATTGAATCATATTTCGCTCACATTACTTATCTCAGTAGTACAATGAGAAGCCTCACACAAAGAGGCTGTAAAGAAAAAGAAAAAATAGCTGATGGTGATAATGACGACGGTGGTAAGGGAAATGGTAACAGTCATGCATGGTGATGAAGAAGAGTAATTGAGGACGTAGAGAATATAATCAAGTCATTGTGAGCGTGTTATGCACTATTTTCATTGATGTTTAATCAATATATTAAGCAGGGGTGTTCGTCTATTTGGGATGATCGAACGGAGGGCCGGAAGGAATGGATTCCATTTTATGGCTTTTTTTTTTTGTAAAATGAAACCTAACACTAACGTTCAACTTGATAAAAAAGATTAGAAATTTGCGTTACTTTTTCACTGGACAAAACTGTCCCTTCCTTGTAGTCCAATTATTATTATGTATCCTATTTTTTTAAGGGTATAATTGGCAAGCAAGCTAGAATATTACATATCTAAAACTCATGCCTTGGAATTTTACAAATTTTATCTCATTGGAAAAATTTCAAATAGATCTACACAATGAGTACACAACAATATCAAATTTAGAGCTTTTACGAAAAATTCGGAGGTGTTTATCTTATTAGGCACAATTTTTTTTTAAATTGAATGCATACCCATTAACCAAACCACCACAAAGGATGCATAACACATTATGCATCCATATTTTAGTTCATGCATCAACTATTTTACGTTGCAACTAATAAAACGATGTACTACCTCCGTTTCAAGAAAAGTGATACTTTCACTTTTTCAAACTTGTTTCGTTTTTCTTCGGTCGGCCTTCCCCATTATGGCAGTGGTGTTATATAGTTAGAGTATTCTAGTTGGTGTCTTTAGTCTAAAACAAGTTGCATCTTGTATAGTATTTGTAATATCCAGATTTCATGTCTTGTGTTCTACCTTTTTCAGTTTTTTATATTTGTTTGGGCGTTTTCTATGTTGAAAATGTATCTACTTTGTAGCTCACTATCTCAAAGGTTTGCTGTAATCATAATTTGTGATTTTTTTTTAACTTGCTGCACTATTTTTGCAGTATGCAATTGTTAAGTCTTGCGACTTTCAATCATGTGTGACTTTTGTGGTCCAATGAATCTAAGTTTTCTGAGCATCACCTACATTGAGATTTAGTTCCTTGGCCATTTTTACCAAGTATCCGGCTCTCCTATTGGATTGGCTCCAAGTACTCTAGATGATCTAGGTCAACCTTTATAAGTTCACCTTTGAAGTTGGAAGTAATTGCAGTCATTACGTATCAAAACTTCTTTGTCAAATGGGAAATCAATCTCTATGAAGTAGTTGAACTGTAAGTCAAAATATTTTTTTTTGTAAAGATAACCCGAAGTAAAGTTGAAAATGAAAGCTATGCCAATTATAATAAACCTTGATACAAAAAACTGTTTCTTCACAAAAGACGGTCATTACGACAAAACAAAATGGACAATAACAACTGATGCATGAACATATCCCTGCAAACATGCATGTCGGCGTCACACCTATTATATAACTGGATAACTATACAAATACTACTACTATGTCATCATCCAGGATTTCCACGGAATTTTTATACATTTCCCACGAACGACAACTCCAAAGTATCGTATTAGTCGCTTTTACGACACTATCTAACTATCCTAAATTGGCTTTTTTCCGCTAGTGCATGTCAGTGACATACCTGTTGTACAAATGGATCACTATAAAATACTACTACTAAGTCATCATCCAGGATTTCAACAGAATTTCTATAAATTTCCCACAAATCAATTTACAGCGGAGCTGCAGAACATTTCAGTAATTCTACTATTAACCAAAGAAGTTAAAAATCAAAACGCATAACCCAATTTTCTATGTAAAATCACTATATTTATGATTAACTGGGATACTTGTCATAGATGTGTAGTTGCAGGAAATCCTACACTACACCCCTCACTAGAATATACACAATTAAGTCATTTTAAGATGAATGATTATGATTCCTATTGATTGAATACTTGAATCTTTACAATATGAAATAGAAATGAGTTATAGAATTACAATCACTCTAAAACTTTCTCTCTCCTAATGACTTGCTTAACAATTCAAAAATAACTCTCCCTTACAACAGACTTACTCAACCCTTTATATAGGGTAGTACACAGTGGATGACAGCTAAGCTGTCCTTTATTTTCGGGAATGACTTGCGAAATATCGCAAGTGTACATGTATTAATTCTCGCGACACTCCTGAATTTCGCTGAGTCTTCACATATTTCTCATGTTCTGGCTGTCGTCATTCATTGCGTCATTTATATTATTCTTCTGCGACGCCCTCGCAATGCGGTTGTTGATTAATCTCGCGAGGTATTAATGTCGCGATATTCTGATCCTACATCTTGCCTCTTCTCATGTCTTCTCTGCGAAGGAGAGAATGTCATGAGAACCAATATTTTGACGTGATCGCAATCATTTATTTTCTATCAATTTTCTGCCGACAAGATTCCGTGAATTTAGGAATGACTGTCTACACGTATCTAAAACTTCCCTTTTTACCGGTACATTTAATGTTATCCGGTTACTCTTTTCTTTTCTATTTAAAGGAGGATTCCTTGTGAAAGCATTTCTTTTCTTTTACTTCGTCTTCTTCATCGTCTGCAACTATAGTCTGCTGCTTTTCTTCATCATCTTCTTCATCGTTTTTCTGCAATTGTTTCTATGGCATCAAGGTTTGTTAATTTTGCTGAATTTGATCATTTTGTGATTGATCTCTCTTACTTAAATTGTTTTGTTTTGATACTGTTCTTCTTTTAATGGCTCCTCTGCCATTTTTGTTTTAGCAAGAACAAATCTAGCACCAAGTTCACCGTTGTGAATCCTAATATCTCCCTAGGTTCGCAACCGAAATCCACTGCCTCTAAAAGAAAGCCTGCGAGTAACAAGGTATTTAAGAAACATTTATTTCTTTAATAACAATATTGTTGCCTCTGTTTCTTATTTAGCTTGTAATTCGCAGGATGACAAAAATGCTGATAAGTCCCCCAAGAAGCCTTGCCATTCTAAACCTGTTGCGCCTTCTGTTACTTTTCCTACATTCAAACTTACAACTCCTACTGCAAAATCTTCGCAAGATATCCCTACTGTTTCTTCCAAAGATAACACTTCTATGCCCGAATTTCTCATAGATCAACTCCCTCATAACAGTCCCCATTGCGAATGAGCCTATTTCTTCTTCCATTGTTAATGCCTCTACCATTCCTCCAGTCATTAACCTTCACGAGATTTCTTCTTCTCATGATATTCCTTTAATAAAAGATGATTCGTCTCTTCCTTCTTCTATCACCGTTACTTCCTTTTCTGAGCAAATCCTTCTTACTAAAGAAAATTTAGAAGGAATAGATGTGGCCTTAAAAGTCCTATCAGATATTGTGAACGATGCTAAGAAGACTTCTGTCGACCCTATCAATTCTGAAATTTGCGAGATTTTGAGCAAACACCTTGGCCCTGATAGAGTTTCGCAAACATCCTTGGAACAAGAAATTAACACTTTGAAGAATGATCTCCAAGCTATGACTGCAAAATGTAATATTCTCCATCTTGAGAATCAAAAACTTCAAAATATTTCGCTGGATCGTGATAATCTTCGCAAGAAGAATGAAGAATTAAAAGGTATACTCTTGCCTCTGTATTGTCCATTTTTTTTTTTTTTTTTTTTTTTTAAGACTCAAGTCCTTGTTCGCCCTTCAAGCTTTAAACCAGAAACGAAAAATGGAGATATATCAAGAATCTTGTTGAAGAAGTTTGAGTTGATAGAGATGCTTGGATAGAGCAATATAACCAATTAGATAATCTTCATACATATTCTCGTTGATCAAATAGATAATCTTTCTAAAGAAAATGCTTTTTAGCTCTCGAAACAAGACTTATTAAGTAATGAATTATCTCGCCTCTCTTACTCTTTGACTAAAGCTAATTTGGAGTTGGAAACTTTATCAGATAAGAATGGAACTCTTTCTCAAGAAAAGCGAACTCTGTTAAACAAGGTGGCGATTTACTCGCAACAACTGATGTTTGTCAAAAATTATGTAAAGAGCAAGAACAATCTCTTTGCTCATTGAGAAATCAACTTGAAGAAGTTACTTGAGAAGGATAAACTTATTCGGTGGTAGAATAATATTAAGTGTAAAGGCAAACCAATTCAAGGATCAATGTTCCAAATTAGAAAAGTCCAACTCTTCCCTTGCAAAAGCAAATGCCTTACTTGTTTCCAACGAAAAAAGTTGGCGATCACGTCTGAAAGGTTTAATTGGAGATAATTTTGACAATGCCATGGATCATTTGGAGAATAGTTGTTCGGCTTTAATCCAACATCTTACCTCGCAGAAGGAAGGTATTCATAGAAGTTGACTGCCTCATCTATTCTTTCTTTATCAAGCCTTCATATTTTTTGTTTGTATGATTTCTTTTATTTTTTGTTTTGACAGAAAAAACTTCACTCCTCCATTACTTGCTTTGAAATCCGACTACTCAAAAATTCGCAAAGAGAATGGAATACTCGTTGCTTCTCTCGTGCGTTCTCGCACAGTTAGAAAGAAAATTCGACTATATGCGTGATTTTAAAGATATAGAGAGTAAAAATCAGTGAAAGCACTCCTTCGTCAATTTCATCTTAGAGCCAAGTTCTTGTGAATAATGTTTTACTATCTAAATCTCTTGATCCCAGTGTCTACGTTGAACCTCTGGAAGTAAGTGATGATGAAGTTCCTAATCCTCCCGATAGCGATTATGATTATAATAGTGGCGAAGAACTCAAAATGAAGAAACTATCTCTCCCAATAAAATGTCAATGATGATGTCGCGAATGAAGATGTAGGTGAAGAAGGATCTACTGAAAATATATTAATTAGCGAAAATATAGATAAAATTGCTGAAGAAAACCCAGCATCTCCTTCTGGTGAAAAAGCTACTATTTGAGAAATGATTTTCTCTTGTAATTTTTCTTCTCATACTGTTGCTTCTTTATGTACTTCAATCATCTTTTTCGGTACTCTTGTATGTACTCGTCTGCGTTACTCTTCTTTCTTTTAATAATTGCTATTCCATCAGCTTTATTTATGTTGAAATTCATTTTTGCGACAAGATCGCAAGACGTATTTAAATTTTCATGTACTGACCTATTGATCTTGCCTTATCATTGTTTTTGTGTGGTCTTATTTTGCCTTCCTAGTTAAAGGTCTTATTTTGCCACCCCTCATTTTGCATCAATATGACAGGCCTAAATATTCTTGCGAATATAAAGTCCCATGACATTGACGTCTTGCGACTTACATTTTCATGTAATTACCCATTGATCTTGTCTTATCATTTCTTTAGTATTTTTGCCTCTGCAGGATATTTTGTTTGCGACAATATGACAGGCCTAAGTGTTCTTGAGAACATAAATCCCCATGACATTGCCGTATTTTGACACTTATCAGCTCCCTAATGGAGGGTGCCGCCCTTATCATCTCCCTGGTTGCCCCTTCAAGGAGGCGTACATCGGCCATACAAGACTAGCTCCTCCCATCCGATCTTAACAACAACTTTTATTTTCGCAGCCTCTTATCCCTTATACCTATAGGGTTTATGGTTACGAGACCGCACCCTAAGTGGAGTTTTCTTCGGGCCGAGTGCAGCATGTGCCAAGACTTGCCAAGAATGGCCGAGACACTTCAAATGTCCCAGGCACTCTTGGATCAACCGTGTACCTCGGCGCCTTGAGCATACACTGACTCCTTGGAAGAGACCCTCGGTCGTCCAACCAGGGTATAACCTTATATATATAGTTGGAAATCCAAGGTATCTCCCCCCGGATAGGCTTTCATGGGCCCCAAATTTTCATGACTCGAGTTCCAGGGGCGGTGTAACCTTTTCCCTGAGCCATGTCAAGAGATACCCCCTTATATGATGCACTTTAGGTCTTACATTTTCCTCTTACGAAATATCATTCGCGAACTAGGGTGTACGCCATAAAGGTTCATCCCATTCACTCACTCATTCATTTCTGTCAATTCGTTCAATCATTCATTTTTGGTTATCTCTTGTTAATTCATTTGTGAGATATTCGCATATTCTTTCTTAATTTCGCAATAACTCTGTCGTAGGAATATTTCATTTCATTTCATTCATTTAATATTTCAGAATTTATTCTTTCCTTTCCATCTTCTATGGGTAATATTTCTTGAGATATAATCTATTCCATGGTCTACCCAATCTCTGGCCCACATTTTTGCCCTCTGGATCCATTAATCTATATGACCCTGTTCCAACTATCTCCTTGATGATATAAGGTCCGTCCCACTTTTTCGCCAACTTGCCACCACTTTCTAGCTGATATATTGGTGTTTCTCGCAATACCATATCACCTGGTTGAAACTCACGTGTTTTGACACGTTTGTTATATTCTCTGGCCAATCTTCGCTGATAATTCTCCATATGATGTAGTGCTCTTTCTCTTTTTTCTTCTAATTTATCTAATTTAACCATAATGTTTCCCGCACTAAGATTTTTCTCCCAAGCTTCTCTCTTTGTTGTTGGAATAATAACTTCTGTCGGAAGTACAGCTTCAACACCATAGGTTATACAAAACGGTGACATCCTCGTAGCTTCTCGCCTTGTTGTATTATAAGCCCATACTGCATTATGCACTTGCTCACACCATGCCTTATTATGCCCTTCTAATTTTTTGTTCAATATATCAGCGATTGTTTTATTTGTTGCTTCTTCCTGTCCATTGGCCTGAGGGTATAAAGGAGTTGATTTCCCACATTTTATTTGAAATACATTAAGCAGTAATTCTATATTTTGTCCCTCAAACTGTTTCCCATTGTCAGATACCAACTGTCTTTGGAATTCCAAATCTGCATATTATGTTTTCGAATATGAAAGTAAAAATGTCTTTATCGCGAATATGTTGTACCGCTTTTACTTCGCCCACTTTGTGAAATAATCATTGCGACAATCAAATATCTCCTTTGCCCCGCACTGTAAAAATGGTCCTACAATGTCTAATCCCCACTTTCCAAAAGGCCATACACTTGTTGAAGAGGTTAACGGTGCACCTGGTGCATGTATTTTCTTTCCTTGCCTTTGACAATCTTCGCAACATCTTGATATTTGTTTCGCATCTTCATGCATATATGGCCAATAATAGCCTTGCATTTTCGCCTTATGTGCTAAAGATCTTCCGCCACTATGATTTCTAGCATCCCCACTGTGTAGCATTTTTAACACTGCTTCTCCTTCCTTTCGTGTTAAACACCTGAGCGAGGGTCCATTAAAGGATCTTCGGTACAATACCCCGTCTCTTAATTCATAATTTGTTGCACGGCTTTTTAATTTATGCATCTCTAATCTATTTCTTGGTGTTTCTCCTTTCATTAGATAAGCATGAAGTTCTCATCCTCCAATCCTCGCAATGGGATCTTTGTGTTTCATCTTCTATGAGCATTATTTCTACTTTTTATAACCTTATCCATTTAATATTAGATTACCTTAATACCCTCACCCATATAATATTTTGTTTATTTCAAAATGGAACAAATTTCTTCCTCTACCACTTCACCACCACCACTAGCACCACCACCACTAGCACCACCACCGCCAACATTCAACTACCATTCCACCACTAACATTCAACAACCACCACCTACCAACCGCCACCACCGCTAATGTTTCACCACCACTCCTTAAGCACCACCGTTACACCACCAATAGTACTCCACCACCACTAGTTCGTCGCCGCCGCCACCACCGCCACCGCTGCCGTCGCCGCCACCATTGGTTCAGATATTTTTGTATCAACAACAGTAGTTGATCCAAATAAAAATAGAACCAACATTATAAGTTGATCTAGTTTAGGGGATCAACAATAGAAGTTGATCCAATTTAGTGGATCAACAATGAAAGTTGATCCATGTAAAATGGAGTGAACTTGGCGTGAGTCGAACACGCATCATCTGACATGGAGTCAGTCATGCTACCATTGCACTACAAGTTCAACATTGGAAGAATTTTACATGATTTAAACTACAAAGAATGATTTAAACTACAAGCATGATTATACTTATCCAAGTAAATATCGTCAACAATAGGAGTTCAAAGGATCAACAACAATAGTTGATCCCATAAAAAATTGGGTCAGTAACAGAAGTTGATCCATATAGATGGATCAACAACCATAGTTGATCCAATAAAAAATTGGGTCAACAACAGGAGTTGATCCAAAAAAATTCTCATTCGTACCTCTCCACCATTACCGCCACCAACAAATCACACATCTCCAGCACCACCACCACTACCAAAATAACCAGAACCAAAATCCAACACCAATTTCATCATTCCAACCAAAACCACCTCCATCTACATCATGTAAATTTCTTCCACAAGTTCTAAACTATTCTCATCTACGTCACAATCACTTACAATACCACCATACCGAAAGAAACTTAGATTAAAATACATACCTCATCCACTGTCGCTGCTACACCACCACCATAAATTGTAACCTAAACCAGATCTCGATTTATTTGAATCCGATTTCAACTTCAGTTTTTAGAAGAAGAAGAAGAAGAAGAAGAAGGTTTCATCTGTTGATGATAGTTCGATTAAATCCTGAATCCATTAGCGGCGGAGAAGGTGGTCGTAGTTGCAGAGGTGGTGGTGGAGCGATCTGGTTTTAGGTTTCGATTTAGCGACTGAGAAGATGGTGAAGGGCGATGGAGATGCTGCTGGTGGTGGTGGAGCGATGGAGATGGAGGCGCTGCTAATTAAAAGAAGAAGAAGAAGTAAGTAGGATGATAGATGGGAGGGAAAATTTGGAAAAATAAAAACCTTATTGGACCCCTGATGGGATTAGGGATGAAGATGGACATATTTATTGTGTGATAAGGATATTTGTATAGACCATCAAAAGTAGGGACACATATTCAATAACCACAAAAGCCAAATGCATGCTTAGAAATATGAATTATGCAAATATTTGGTGTGGAGATCCAATTGGAAGAGCTGGTGGTTTAACTTTATTGTGAAAGGAAGGCTTTAGTCTTGAATTCATTCATAGTAATTATAATATGATCAACCTGATAATAAAATCTGGTCATGCAAACACGGAATGGTTTCTTTCTTTCTTTATAGTTCTACTTACAATGACACTAGAATAGAACAATGGAGTTTTATAAAGGAAATAAGAGAAAATATGAATTTGACATACGTGATTACAGGTTATTTTAGTGCCACTCTTTTCAGTAATGAAAGACACAATTACTCTATACACTAACTAGTTCACACACGATAATCAATAGTACTGTTGATGTTATAGGTTTAGTGGATGTTCCCTTCACAGGAAATCCTTTTACTTAGTCTAATAATAGATACTCAACTTAGCAGTTAGGACTAGATTAGATAGAGCTCTTTGTAATGGTGATTGGTTTAATCCCTTGTGGCTCTAATCATGCACATATTATGCTAAATACTAATCTTGCTTCTTCAAATGTTAGTAAACCATATATATTGTATGAGTCTTGGTTAACTAACAATACTTATAAGGAAGTTATAAGAAGAAGTTGGGACTAAGAATTTCAAGAAACTGCTGCTTTTAAAGTAACTACAAAGCCGAAACAAACAAAAATAGAGTTAAAAAAATGAAAAAACCAGGTGTTTGGGCCGGGGAGGTTGACAAAAATATTAATGAAGTTCAATAGAAAATTCAACAAGCTCAACAACATTATCAGTTAGATAATTCTCTACGTCAGCAGCTTCAACAACAACTTCAATACTAGTACGAGGTTAAGTATAGTATCATCTTTCAGCAATCAAGAGAACAAATTATTAAGCAGGAAGATAGGAATATAAAAAATTTCCACAACAAATCCAATTACAGAAGACGAAGAAATCAAATTGAGTCCTTAAAAGATAATGATGGAGTTTGGTATTCTTCCAGAGAAAAAATCTCTAAACTCTTATACAAGAACTTCCAAGAAATCAACTATACTTCAATTCTAGAGGAAATTGAATATTTGATGAAACTAATCTCACCATGTATAGATGAAGATACTAATCGAAACTAGTCAAGATTCAAACCAAGAAGAAGTGAAGCAAGTGGTCTTTCAAATAAAAGCTTGGTCCACACCAGGTCCAGATGGATTCCAAACTGGATTTTATCAATAATGTTGGGAAATTGTTGGTGGTGAAATTGTTCAAATGGTGAAAGAATTTTTCAGAAGTGGTCATCTCCTTAAGTAAACGAATCATATTTTCGATACCTTGATTCCTAAACATATGTGTGTGGAAACTCCATCTCACTTCAGCCAATAAGACTCTATAACATATCATACATATTAATGATAATCAGAATAAATCCAATCTTATCAAGTATTATATCTCCATGGAAAACTGCTTAATTAATTATGTCCTGGATGAAATATCTTAGACAACACAATCATTGCTCATGAAGTTATACATTACATGAAGACTACAAAAGCTTATCTTTGAAATGTAGATTTAAAATTGGACATGTCAAAAGCTTTTGACAGGATGGAATGGTCATTTGTGATAAAAATATTGAGAAATCTTGGTTTTGGTGATAAATGGTGTAAATTGGTGAATCAGTGTATATCTATTCCAACAATCTCCGTTCTTTTAAATAATTCTCTAATTAAAACTATATATCCAACAAGGGGATTGAGACAAGGTGACTCTTTATCACCATATTTATTTATTCTTTGTATGGAGAGATTCAGTAGGATGATAACTTCAGTAATTTAATAATAAAAAGTAATTCTAGTTTAACCAGCAAAAGGTAGTCCAAATAATTTCACACTTATTCTTTGCGATGACTCGCATTTTGTTCAAATTTCAAAGAAAAAGTCTTCTCTTCAATATCTTCTTCATATCATACAGGAATTCAGTAAGGCATCTGTTCAAATGATTAATTTTAATAAATCAAGTACCCACTCAGTAAGAATATAAGTCCAGAAGCTAGAGAAGATATTTTTCAATCTTTAGGAAGATAAAGACTATGCATGTAGAGGAGAAATACCTGGGAATTGATATTTTGGTTACAAGAAATAGGAATGCTTATTTTCTCTAATAATTGAAAAAATGAGTAGGAGACTTCCTCAATGGCAAGGTAAGATGGTAAATCAAGCAGCTGGAAGAAGTACTATACAATCCACTATTGATACCATGGCTCAGTTCCAAATGAGATGCTTTTATATGCCACAAAATTAAGTGGAAAAGATTGAAGCTATTCAAAGAAGGTATTGGTGGAACAAACAAACTGATAAAGGGTTATATTTTACTTCGCCATGGAATTTTGTTTGGGGAGGTACGGGGTTTAAAATTATCAGAGTTCCGAATGAAGCTTTGTTAACAAAGCTAGCTTGGAGGATGATTAAGGAAATATACTGAATGGGTTGAAGTTTTAGGATTTAACCTTATTAACAAGATCGAAATATTTCAATTTCAACTCAACCTACAAGGCTATCCTTCTCTCTCAAAGACAAATCACTACTCAACAACAACAAGAGATCAAGTTTTGGTTAAATTTATGGCGTCTCCATATACCTTATAAATGTCAGCTTTTCTTATGGAAGATTGCTCATGATATCATACCAGTGATGGCAAGAATTGGAGGGCATGTTTAAGTTCAATCAACTTTTTACAGTAGATGCAATGAAGAAGCTGAAACAGTTACCCATATGCTCATTCATTGTCCCTATGCAATGGAAGAATGGAATAATATGGATATTAATATTCACAATGCTCTCAGAGATGTCAATAATGTTCAACATTGGATGAAAACTACTTGGATGGAGGATGAAGCAGATATCTCTTTCAAAAACTATCACAGACTTAATCTTGTTGTAGTGACTATGTTGTTTATAATTTTAAGTCCATATGTGAAATGGTCTTTTAAGAGACAAGAAAGCCAGTAATAGATGTCTACGACAAAATCATACACTACTGTCATAGCTCAAAAATTCAGCTTCACACAACTAACCTCAATAGTCTTAACGCTAGTGGTCATAGCCTTACAAATAATAACACAAATAGTCATTGGACCAGGCCTCCAGAAAATTGGGTTAAGATTAATGTTGATGCTTCTATTGTTAAAATAATTTCATTACAGAATTATTCGAGATTTTACAAGGCATACTGGTAGCAGAAATAATTCTAACATGTAAGATCAAAGGATGTGGAATATAATGAAGCTTTGGTAATGCTTGAAGCCCATCTTCACTTGCAACAACTTATATATAATAGAAATTACTGACAATATGGCTGTGGTTCAGGGATTTAAAAGTACAGTAGAACTTCGATAAATTAATAGCCTTGGGACCGGAAAAAATTATTATTTTAGCGAAGTTATTAATTTGTCGAGTTAAAATTTAGCTTATACAAGCCTAGTTGGGACCGAAGAATTTTATTATTTTAGCGAAGTAATTAATTTATCGAAGATTAATTTATTGAAGTTCTACTGTAATGAAGCTGTTGTTAAATAGGAAAGACCAGGGTATCATTAAGGAGATTAGGGATGAAATTAGTTGTTTGAATCATGTTGATATATGTATTAAGACTAGGAAAGCAAGCTCCTGACATGCTTGCGAAGTTTGCAAGAATAAGAAGAGAAAGTAGGGACTTGGGTTTACATCTTCCTATGTACATCAAAAACCAAATCCAGTGTGATGGTAGAGTCTGTTGAGGTATGAGTCAGTTTGTAGAGTATGTAACCTGTTAGCTTTAGTTTGATCTTTAATGAATATCTCCTTCTCTTTTTCAAAAAAGAAAAAAAAAAAGACTTTATATGAATGGTACATAAGATTATTGGAGATGGAAATTAATATGGATGGGAAATAGGGAAACTAGGGCTAGGAAATAGGGAAAACCTATATTCTAGTTTACAACAAAAGCTCATACTAATTGGGCCGACCGAGTGAAGCGAGGGAGGACCTTTATATGGCCACTTTTTTGTAAATCTAAGTGATCAATTACCACAAAAAGATTGAGAATGGTCCATGCTGAAAAACCAAAAATATCCCTCTATTTTAGTCCAATTACTATAACTCCTTATATATCCTATTTTTTTAGGGGTATAATTGGAAAGCAAACTTTAATATAACATATCTAAAAATCCGTGCCTTGAAATTTTACAAATTTTATCTTGTTGGAAAGCTAATAAAAAAATCTATCCAACGAGCACAAACAACAATATCAAATTTAGAGTTTTTACGAAAAATTCGAAAGTATTTATCATTTTAGGCACAATTTTAGAAAATTAAATGTATATTCATTATGCAAACCACTACAAAAGATACATAATACTTTATGTAGCAAAATTTTGGTTTATGCGTCAACTAATTTTCCGTTCCAACTAATAAAACGATGTACTCCCTCCATTTCAAGAAAAATGATACTTTAATTTTTAGGCACAATTCTCGAAATTGAATGCATAGCCATTATGCAAACCACCACAAAATGATGCATAACACATCATGCAACCATATTTTGGTTTATGGATCGACTAATTTTCCGCTTCGAAAAAGTGATACTTTCACAACCTTTTCAGAAAAAGTGAAACTTTTCCGTTTGGAAAAGTATATTTAAACTCTTTAAAAAGTGATACTTTTTTGCTTTAGCCAAAAGTGATACTTTTTTTCTAAACCGGCGAAAGTATCACTTTTTCCAAACGGAGCAAAAGTATCACTTTTCCCGAAACGTGGGTGAAAGTATCACTTTTTCGTAAACGGGTGAAAAGTAATCGACGAACCCCATGTTCGCATTCTTTTCTGCCGGCCTCCCACCGTGGCAACTTGCCGTACTAGTTTTATATGTAATAATGATTAAAATGTGCTTATGTTTTTGTCCTCCTGAAATTAATCCTAAAAAATTGATTGATAATGTGGTCATCGTTTTGTAATTGGTTGGTTTTTTTTTTTTTATATATTTTTAAATTAAAAAGCATAGTCGGGGATACCAAATTAAAAAATATCCTTTTAACCAAAATACAACCCCATATAACGGTGAGTATCTTCCAATTGTGCCTTCGCTTTTATGGGTAGATTTAAATTGGTCTAATTTGTTAATAATTGAAATACTGTACATGACTCCATATGGTTGCAAAAAAAAGATAAAGGTTTTGTCTCCAATCTCCATGGAACCAGGCCTCTGTCGGCTAGATATTTTTTTGGGGCCTATATGGAACTAGTTCTACTTAAAAAGATTTTATCCATGTCCAAGTGTAATTCCAGGTTCTATTTTGCATGGCTGCTAACAGGGAGAACCGGTTTGCTTGGGGGTGTACCATTCCAATGGTATATGACGTTTCTTCTCATATTGGATCCGGTACACCGCCAAATAAATCGGCACCCCTATTAGCAATCTTGCTATTTTGGACCAAATTTTCTAGGGCCACTGTATATATATATAGACATGATATCTAAAATATATTCAGGGGATAAGGGTTACACAGCTGATCTAACTGTTACCGCTAGTCGAGAAATGATTTTAGAAGTCAATAACAGAAACACCATTTGACCAAGCACAAAGACTTGTAAAGGAGTACAGCAACTTGGCCAGAAGCTTATATTACAGAGGATGCACAGCTGATTTACCAGAGACCGAAAAGCCAAATGTAGAATTCCGCCGCAGAAACACCATTTGACCAAGCACAAAAGACTTGTAATTACATAGCTGATTTAACAGCGCGTGAAGAGCCAAATGCAGAATTCATCCACAAAAACATATAGTTTGACCAAGTACAAAGAATTGCAAAAAAGTGCAACTATTTAGTCAAGCACGATGTACGAAGTCTAATGGAGAAGCTGCTGGATCTGTTCTTTCTCTTTACCCATTCCGGGTACGCTATGCAAAAATGGAAAGGAAGAATTATCCGGTAGGATCCGAAAATTATCACTTGGTTGAAGAAATAGGGCGTGGATCCAGTTCTACCGTTTTCCGTGCAATTTGCAAACCTCTCCATGAAACTGTTGCAGTTAAGATCCTGAATTTCGACGAAAATGATTTAGGCAGCATCGCTTATGAAGCACAAACCATGATGTTGGTTGACCATCCGAACCTTAAAAAGGCGCATTGTTCATTCGTTTCCGATCATTTTCTGTGGATAGTCATGCCATTCATGGCGGCTGGTTCTTGTCTTCAAATAATGAAGTCGGCTTTTCCAAATGGATATAAGGAGGCGGTGATCGCTACCATATTACGTGGTGTTTTGAGAGGATTAGAGTACATGCACCATCACGGGGACATACATCGAGATGTCAAAGCTGGAAATATTCTAGTCGATTCAAGTGGTGCAATCAAGCTTTCAGATTTTGGTGCTTCTGCAAGCCTTTTTGATGCAGTATGTTCAAGAAAAGCTTTTGTAGGTACACCATGTTGGATGGCGCCAGAGGTTATCATGGAGCAAAATTATGGATACAAGGCTGACATTTGGTCGTTCGGTATAACCGCTCTGGAGCTTGCTCATGGTCATGCCCCTTCCTCAGAGTTTCTTCCGTCAGAAGTTCTGTACAGGACTTTACGAGGTGCATCGCCTGGTCTTGACTACAAGACGGATAAAAAGTTCTCGAATTCGTTCAGGGAAATGATTGCTATGTGCTTAGTAAAAGACCCATGTAAACGTCCTTCTGCGCAGAAATTATTAAAGCATGCCTTCTTCAAGAAAGCTCGGTCCGGTGACTATATTGTACGGAAAATTTTGAAGGGGTTACCTCCTGTTGGGGACCGAGCTACGGAGTTAGTAATGAAGGAAGAAGACCTGGCTGTGAAAAAAAAGAAAAATATCACAAGATGAATACAATGAAGGGATCATTGCTTGGAATTTCGAAGTTGAAGATTTAAAGACTTGGTCGTCACATCAGCTTCTGGATGGTGAAGCGTCAACCTCTTGCAAAGACCAAGTGGTTGTCCAGCAAAGAGGACGGTTCACGGTGGTGATCGAGATAGATGAGCACAATGCACAATGCCAGAAACTAGGAAAAAAGAAGTGCACATTGAATCGCAATGACAAGTAGGCAATGTTTTTTATGTCATGGTACTTGGTTAATTGATTGAATTTTGATTTGTTTCCTAGCTATACTGAATTTGTATGCAATAAATATTCATATAACCGATTAGAGATTAGAGGATTTCGAATTTGTGTATTTATTTGTATGAAACCAGAAATATGTGAGTTAGATCTGACTCAAATGAACAAACAAACAGCTTGGCATCCGACTCACCACAAGTCAGGGGTTGACTCAGATCCAGATCCAGGTCGCGAGTCAAATGCAAACAAACATGGTACAATTGCACAAATCTTACTAAAATTCCCAATGCTACATTTTTTCTCCCAGGTAGGCACCTCTCATTTGCAGCGGAAGCTCAGAATTGCAAGCATCCCCCTCCCTCGTGTGTCTGGCCATGCCAGGACCTGGCCTGCTATCAGAAATGTTCTTGTTAGAATACTTTTTTGGAGCCAATATTGAACTAGTTCTACCTATTCCTATCCAACAAGCCTAAACCTAAGTTCTACCTTGGACCAATATTCCAGGGCTGATAATATCCAAAGATTCAGGGGATAAGGATTTTACATTGAGACACCCCATTTTTCAGTTCATCCTCTTTCCCCAGAAATCTGTCTGTAATCATGAAAACCCTAATCCACACAAACCTAATTCCATGGATGAACCCTAAAAATGTATCTCCAACCTGCTCCTTTTCATTCATTTCAGTTGGGGAGAGGAGACAATCTAAATCCCTAGTTGTAAAATGCAGCAGTTCAGAAAATGGGGGTTTAAAGGATGTTGTATCTGGTTTAGTAGATCAGAGAGTTGAAGAACTTCTAAACAAAGAAGAAAACAAGGTATTATTAGATGGATTAACAAAAGCAAATGAGAGGGTTGAATTAGCAAAGAAGGAATTAGCTGAATTTGATAAAAAACAATTTGAAGATGTTCAGATGAAGAATTATGTTAATCAGCTTGAAAGCAGAACTAGTGAGATTGAAGAATGCCAGAGGGAAATACTAGAAGCGAAAGCGATGATTCGCGAAGCTGAGATCTCGCTATCAGGGAAAATTGATGATGCTGAGGATGTTTTAGAGGAGAATGACAAAAATGTGGTGGAGGTTGATAAGAATACTGAGAGATTGGAGTCTGTTAAAGCAGCATCTATTGCGGCTGTAGTCGGAACGATTGCAGCAATTCCAATTTCACTATCTCAAGTGACAGGTATTACTGAATTGATACTCCCTCTGGGGATCACATTTGTTAGCTGTGCATTGTTTGGCGTTACGTTTCGTTACACGATAAGAAGAGACTTGGATGATTCTCATCTTAAGAGTGGTATTTCTGCTGCTTTTGCCTGTGTTAAAGGCTTGGCTGTACTGGAGGCAGGGCCACCTTTGGAATTAGATACGCAGAGTTTCTTGTCGCATGCTGTTGATGGTGCGGTGAATGTAGCTGAGAATTTGTTAATATTTGTTTTTGCTTCTGTTGCTCTTGATTTCTGCTTTAAGATGAGGTTGTTGGGTCCTTTCCCTGTCAAAAGGAAGTCAGTTTCGCAATTAAGGTGAAGAATCCCTTGTTTGTAAACCCCAAACTTTTATTGGATGTCATATATTTATGGTCCAATTTGAGATTGCAGTAACTAATGGCAAGAAATGAAGTGCAAATATTTGGTCAAAAGTTTGATTTACAGAGGATAAGTACATAGCGAGTAAAGAGGCAAATGTAGAATTGCTTGTCAAAAGGTCTATTTACAAAGTCTAATGGAGCTGGTTCTGTTCAATTTACAAAGTATAATGGAGCTCTCACAAGGATCAAGTGGTCTGTCCAGCAAAGAGCACGGTTCAAAATGACGAACGAGATTAGAAGTGGAAAGGAGGAGCAGAATGCCAGAACCTACTCAGTAAAAAGAAGTGCTCATTGGATTGCAATGACAATAAGGTAATTCTTACATATCTAGGTTGATTGAATTTTGAATTGTTTTTCCCGACTCTGATGAATTTGTATGTAAATCGTTATAAAAGCGAATAAGATTAGAAATTGGTGGATACCCCTTTATACTTCTTGTTCTTTGGTCACTGAGTTATGGGAGTTTAATTTGTGTATGTATTTGTAGGAAACTAGACATATACTGACATACTATGACTGAAATATATTGCATAATTGAACGCAAGAAACATATATGAGGAGTGAGTTTTTCTGACAATAGTGTTTAACTACGGCATTTAAACCAAGACATGAGAGATTTGGCGGTGCTACTCAGCATCCCCTCGTCACTGCAGCTCTATCAAAAAATGCTTAGCACAGACTTGAGTTTATTGTCTCTTTCATCACAAAAGAATAGGCCTAGGCAAGGAGACTATACTGTCGATGCCTGATTCAGGGTTGACATATGTACAGAATCCACACATTGACAATCCATGATTTTTTTAAAACCAGAACAGGGACAATGGAAACAGCAGTGTTCATTAGGTGCATATATCTTACTACACTTGCCAGCTGCTACATTTTTTGCTCATGCTGTTATCTCCCATTTGCAATGAAAGCTCAGACTTGCAATTATAACATGTGATGTATGAGATTCAATCCCTCCCAAGTCTGTCCATGCCAGGATCCAGGGAGAAGTCCAGTGTTGTGGTCCCTGACTACAAACACTAAATATGAAAATCCATGAGAAGCATCTCTTGGTGGCCATAGATCTCAATTTAATGTCCCCTCAAGTAATCTCGGTAGACCAATTCCATGAGAAGAAGTATTCAAAAAGATTATTATTATTCCTGCTACATCACCAGTACTATTACCAAATACTAGCTAGTACAGTGACATTGAACCAGTCAATCCCACACATATATTGAAACTACAGGATCTACACATTATAAATGGCTTAAATAATCAGATCTATGCTTGTAGGATCTGAGTTTGGTTCTAGCTAGCTGCTTCCTACATATGAAGCGAGTTGATAGTTGTTACCAATGTTAATAATCATGGTTGACATTGTAATTTTGATCTTGTTTATACATGCTTGGAGCTGTTTTTGTTACACTTCCTTCTTGTTTGGTGATTCTCTTGTTGATGCTGGAAACAATGACTATCTTATCACCTTATCTAAAGCTGATTCTCCACCATATGGCATCGATTTTATTCCCTCCAAAGGGCAGCCCACTGGAAGATTTACAAATGGCCGAACTGTTTCTGATATTATAGGTATACCAATTAAATTTCTTACTAGTGCTGATGATTAGATTTCATAATAACATCTTTTTCTAAGATTTATTTCTATTAAGAATTTGTTCAAAATTCAGAAGCATATTCATTTCCAGGCTTTTAGGACTATGTATGATAGAGTTATATTTAAACTTTGTGTTAATTCATCTTTATATGTTTGATCAGTGCAAGCTTTGGGTTCAAAGTCATTTCCTCCGCCATTTCTAGCTCCTACTACTCGCGGTCAGGCTATTTTCAAAGGCGTCAATTATGCCTCTGGATCATCAGGCATCCTGGATAAGACAGGATCTGTTTTTGTAAGTCCACAACAAAACAATTAATTTGACCAAACTATTTACTTGAGTTCTCCTGTATCAGTTCTGGAAGATCTATCGTCATGTGCAGGTAGAAAGAGTACCATTAAGAAAACAAATCAATGATTTCGAGCAGAGTCGAGCTAAAATAGTGAGTATGCTTGGAGAGAACGGTACTACAGAATTTCTCAAGCAGGTTGTTTTCTCTATTACCTCTGGTTCCAATGATCTTTTGAATTACCTTCAACCTTCTATACCATTTTTCAAAGAAGACAAAGCTTCTCCTGCAATGCTACAAGATTTTATGGTTTCGAACTTAACGCTACAACTTAAGGTATTAGCAACAGTTTTTCTCACTCTCCGTTGTCTTTTTTTTTGTCAATACACTTGTTGAGAATGGTTATGTTAGTTATAGTTTTGACTAATTACATACATTATCCTTGTTATTGTGCAAAGCGACTCTATGAAATGGGAGGTAGAAAATTTCTAGTCGTCGATGTTGGTCCTTTGGGATGCATACCATTCGTTCGTGCCATAAAGCTAATGCCAGCGGGGAGATGCTCGTCAGAAGCAAATGAATTGATTCAGGGATACAATAGAAAACTTAAAAAGTCGCTTGATACCCTAAATAAAAATTTAGGGCCTGAAACTATTTTCGTGTATGCAAATTCCTACGACATTGTTATGGGGATTATAAGAAGATACCGAAAATATGGTTAGTACTATTCCCCATGTCTAGCTAATTCATTAATCATTTACTGTACTGTGTGGTGATGGCATTTGCTTACATTTTCAGGATTCGAAAATGTGGAGGATCCATGTTGCGGCGGCAATTTTCCACCATTTACTTGCTTCAAGGGAGGTGGTGCAAATATAACCTCAGTGTTATGCGAGGATCGGTCAAAATACGTGTTTTGGGATGCCTATCATCCCACAGAAGCTGCAAATCTTATCATCGCGAAAAAGTTTCTTTACGGAGATGAAAGTATTGTTTCTCCCGTTAATGTCCGTGATCTGTACAACTATAATCTTCCCTAGTTACTAGTATGTTTATTTCTGTAATTGAATTGAATGATCAATCAGTCATTAAAATGTCATTAAAATCACCCAAACTTATGATTCCCCAGTTCTGCAAGTTTATTAAAATTTGCAGGATCAATGAAAATTTTAATGTGCACCTGAACATTGAAATTTAGTAAAAGTAGTAGACTTATTTATTTCTGTAATCTTCCCTAGTTAGTATGTTTGCTGTTTTGATATGTGAACAGCAGTGTACAGTAACTAGTAGGTGCATAAAGGCCATGGGGAAAAAAGATGGAAAAAAAAAGTCCAAAAAGATGGTTGTTCAACTGACTCGGCTCACCAGGCTGAGTTAGAACTGGGGCACATCGGCTCGTGATCCTACGCCAGGGCAATGCAACCAACTCCGAACTTGGATCGGGAGAGTCAACATAGCGTCGCTTGGGTTATAAGCTCGCGCGACCAAACTCGACGTTCATTTCTCGAATCTTGAGCTCTAAATATGGAATACAGATTTCATTTTGGAGTCATGTGGGACTAAATTCTTCTCTTTTGCACGTGCTTTCGACACAACGCACTATAATGGGCTGAATTTGGGAGTTTGTTTATGATCTTAAGGAGGCCCAACCAATTGCCAAGTCTTCCCGACTTCCCACATGAAGAATCACAATGGAGAAAATCTGTTTTTGAATCAAGTTATCAAAGTGAATTGCTGCTAGCTTTGCATTAGAAAAGAGGACATGGCCATTTAGGGGTGTGCAACGGACGGACGGTTGCGGATTAGGGGTCACCCGCGTCCAAACCGTCAAAGTTGCGGATTTGGAAAATCCAACCGTGTCCGGCCCAATCACCCGCGGATTTCACATCCGCGGATGAGCGGATAATACTGACCGGATGCGGATTAACCGCGGATTTAGTTAGGGAAAAAAAAATACTTCAGGGTTCCCACTGTAATTGAGAGCACTAAGCGATCAACTTGAATAGATTCATTTGAGCTCTGTTTGGCCAATAGACTAATGTATAAAAGAAAGAGAAACGTAAGCATTACACACATAATTAAACAAATTACCAAGAGTAAAATAAGGAATCTTGCTTATTTACTGTGTCTGAAAAACTGGAATCTGTAAGTTAGCATTGTATGCTGGTTATAAGGAGCTCAATTGCTATCCACTTTAATCGCATATGCAAAAGCAGATAATTGCGCTTTCCACTAATCAACATAGTTATAGGCTTACTCAAGTATGATTCCAGTTTCCACTGATCAACATAGTTATACGAGCAAATGAAGTAATTGCAGAAGCAGAACTCTGTATACTGCGATAAGCCTGTGGAGTAATGAGTACAACTACATTACAATGCCATCAAATGATACAACATCGAATAAGCCAAGCCAAGCAAACAGAAATAAACATCTCTCTCTCAAATCCCAAATTTCATATAAAATTTATGATAAAATTTCCAATGTTATCCTTAGTAATATTATTAAATTCCCTTACCATCCTACGGTGCGGGTGAATCCGCGGATTTGCAAAACCAACCGCAACCAAACCGCTAAACCTTGCGGATTTGAGAATTCAATCGTGTCCGGCCCATAGACTCTTGCGGATTGGTTTTCACCCGCAATTTTGCGGACGGTTGCGGATGAAATCCGCGGTTCCGGATTTTATGCACACCCCTATGGCCATTGGAAGTGATTATTTTTAACTACGTACATGGAGTTTGGGGTTTTCAACGCTATCTACCACAACTAGCTAAGTTTGAAAATACAGTAATGCAGGGGAAAAATTGATGCAAATAAGGATGAAGAAGTATCATAAACGAGAAGTTTCATACAAACAATCAAGAACGTTCGTTACGTACCGCAGTAGACTAGTCAATGTTCTAAGACTTCCAAAAGTAAACTGCCATGCAGTCCTCTCGGAAGCCGTCAGCTCAAGGGCAACCAGGACGTACAGTAGAGTTTTTAGGGTTTGATTTGGAGGTTGTCGGTGGAGAGAGTGAATCGGGGAGGGTGAACAAAAAGAAGAAGATGAATAGGGTTTAGTTAATAAGACAGTGTGGCGGTTAGGCCTTTTGGCTTTGGGAATGTACTTTTTGGTGGCCAATGCGGAACTGATAATTCCTTTGGGTATGATCCTGCCACTATGGAACACAAAGTGGTTTTCTTTTGGATTAAAAGAATATCCGACGGCCGTGGAGTTTTGTTACGCTTTCAAAACATATGTGAAGTCATGACAGTACGGCAGACAACACATCAACAACAACAATCTATCATGGAGAAGGATTGATAGATGAGATGAGAGATCAGATATTCCTCAGCCAGCTACTGCGTCTCTATAAAAAAAGACACAGAATTGGTCAAAAAGACCAAAATCAACAATCCCTGGGTGAAAAGACACTTAAGTTTTGATACTGTTTAAATAGCCAAAAATTAAAAAGATACTGTTTAAATGGACAAAAATTTAAAAATAGGCGGGATGTAACCGCCCATCCTCATCCATTTTCAAATATTTTTTCTTATTTTTATTTTACACGGATGCATCCGTAGCCATCCTTGCTATTTTTTAAATATAAACCAGGATGAATCCAGTTTCATCTTTGCTATTTTTTTTGGCTATTTCACTCGTATTTTTTTTTTACTTGTCCATTTCAGCCGTGTTTTAAATTTTTTTGGACAAATAACCCATTTTCTCAAAAAAAAAAAAATTGCTCACTTTTCTATCGTGGATGCAGCATGGGAGCAAATGCTTCGTATATGAGTAGGTTTTGCTGGTAATGGTGTTTATAGCCAACTATGACCACAATTATCCGAGGCCACAATTACCTCACTTTCATCCTCCTCACCACCATCATTCTCCTCCGCCTTTAGCTGTTCAACCAAGATGATTCCATCAGGTACAGGAGTACTCCCTTCCTCCCATCTCTTTGTAACACCGTTCCAACTCTCCTGGCGGGTTTCAGTATGGGCTTTCGCTTTGGGATGTATCTTTTGGGCACCAAAAGACCAAAGAAGAACGGTGGTGTATATGGAACGGAATTATTTATATTTAGCAAGTGAAGATACTGCATGCCTTTTCTTGTGCTTTATATTTGTTGGCTTTTCCAGAAAGATTGGGAAACTTGTTCCAGAATTTATATCTCTCTGAAGAAAACTCTTACCCTAGAGCTAGGAAGGAACAAAGAATGATGACGAGTCAACTTGTTATGTGCAATGAGTTCTTACTTGGCGATATATTGAGTAGACTTCCTGTGAAACCACTCATGAGATTCAAGTGCGTAAGCAAACAATGGCAGTCTTTGATTAATAAAGATCGAAGCTTCATTGATTTGCACTTGACGAGATCAAAAGCGTCTACTTTTTCAATTGGCGGTGGTTGTGGTGGTATCTCACTTTTTATCAGGTGGCATGATGTTTTCTACTCAGCTAAACTAGTGCTGTCTGAAGGAGGAGGAGTAGCGGCTGTTCAAAGGCAAGTACCAGTACCAGTAGCTCCTTTTATTCCATTCGTTTTTGGAGCCATCAATGGGTTGATAGCTTTATCAAAACTCGTAACACCTTCTGTTTGTATATTTAATCCGAGCACGGGACAATCAACACCTTGGATACAATCCATGATAAAACAACAGCGTGATCGGATTGAGTATGTCCATGGTAATTGGTATTACTTTGGGTATGATCCTGCCACTATGGAACACAAAGTTGTATTATTTTGGATTAAAAGAATATGCGACTGGCGTGGATTTTTCTTACGCTTTCAAAACTTATGTGAGGTCATGACAGTTGACGGTAGACAACACAACAACAACAATCTATCATGGAGAAGGATTGACTCGCTCCCGCCAACAATTTCACCGTCAGAATTCGCTTCTTCTCTTTACGCAAATGGTTCCATTTATTGGCTGCGTACTGGCCTAGAACCATTGATTGTGGAATTTAATGTTGGGAGCGAAAAGTTTAGAGTAATTTCATTTCCCAACTACATCATTGAAGACATTCGTTATCCTTATATTAGTCAGTTGATACAAATTGATGGTCGTTTATCTGTATTAGCCAAGAAGGTATATCAAAATACCTTTGGACGAGGTACGAAAAATAACAACCCATCAATGAAGATGTGTGTGTTATATGACAGGAAATTGAATGAAAATATAAGTGGGGTGACATCTATGAGCAGTGCAGCAGGCAGTACTGTAATAAGCAGTAGTGGTGATTTCTACTGGATTGAAGAGACCTTCATGATGCCGCCTTTTGAATGGGACAGGCTAACGTCTGATTCCATTCAAGCTGTTCCAGGTACAGACTTACTCATGATTAGATCTGAACGAGAGGCTGGCTGGAATTTTTACTTTTACGATTGGAGGAAGAAGACTTTTAGCAAGGATGAGCAGTTTTTCACTGCAAAAGGGAAAATTCAACCTTTTTCGGGTTACTCGTTTGAGTATTTCGTTTACAAAGAAAGCCTCTTGCCTGTAATATGAGTAACTGATAGCTATATGGTATCTGCCTAATGTTCACAAGAGTGTTAAAGATTATTGTTATGGTCGATATAAAAGTTTTTAATAAACATTTTCTTTAGTTATTGAATATTTTTGGACAGTCTAATCGAGAATCTTTTTGCGCCTTTCTAGTATGTTGCATCGTTACGCATGCGTCACTCAGCTAAAAGCAACAGCAGCAACAATGGACCTATGAATGCCTGCAGCCGTTTAGTGCAAAATTCATTTTACAGAGCCTACTTCGGAGGCTGGTTTTCTTTTATTTTCTCAAATTTTCATTGCCATATTCCACAATATTAAGTTCGAACGTTAAACAAGTTGAGCCTTATTAGGGAAAGTGTAAGGATGTATCTTTCTTATGTGAAGTGAGGTGTGGTGTTCATTGGCCCTATACGGCCCCAACTATGACAATTGAATTGAGAGCTAGATGACAGATCAGGCATCAGATATCCCTCAGCCACTGCGGCTCTATAAGAAAACTGCTCCCTTTTCTATTATGGATTCAGCATGGTAGCAAATGCTTCATATACATTATGCCCAAACCACCGCTTAAAAAGATGGCGGGTTTTTGGATGGCGGTCAGGGCTTTTGCTTTGCCTTTTGTGGATATTTTGGGTGCCCTCTGCGGAGCTGGTTCTTCCTTAAAAATATAGGAATTACAAAGTTTTTTAAACCCGGCTTCCTCCACTCGTGATTGATTTCGTGCTTGAATGTGCAGCGATACAATCATCCAAACAGACTAAAGAAGAACCTCGCAGTAATCTATGCCCGTCACAGAACAGCAAAAATTGTGTTCAACTAGTAGTTTGATTGATTGTTTGTTTACTACTTTGGTTAATGCAAAACTAGGCACATTTAATACTACGTACAAAGAATAAAAGTAAATTAATTAAGAGTGTAAAGACGAAGAAAAATACATGCTAGTTTCAAGTTTATGTTTATAGCACCATAAAACATCCAGGACAATACCTGACAGCTGATTTCTTAGAGCAACTGCAGTGGGGAGACTATAACCAAAGACTAAAAACCAAAAAAATTTGAAAAAAATGGGTTTACTCAGTGATGTAAGTCTGGATCCTAGTTAGTAAGTTCGCGATTTTTTCCGTATCACGAATTTTACCGTCTTATTCGCGTACGTTTGCAACTCCGAACCAAGTCGCATATTATGTGGCATTCCTGGATTATTCGCGGATCGTTCACGAACTTTATGTATCCCGAATAATACGTCCGCTTAATTCAAGCAACTTCAAGCTCAAGTAAGAAATGAGAGAAAAAACAACAGGATGCCTGAGAAGCCAAAGACAATGGGCGATAAAAAGAGGACTCGTGGTGCTCTGGTGGTGAAGGTACTGTGGTGGTCGTGGTGAAGGTAGCGGCGGTGGTCGTGGTGGTGAAGGTAGTGTTCCTAAACCCAGATATTGATATGTAATTGGTCACTCAATGGTAAAATATTCCCAATGAATTCTGCAGTTCATTTTTATGTTGTAGTGGTAATGTTCAGTTAATGGTGTGGACAAATGTTTTTTTGGTTTATAAGGACATGTTTAGTTATTTTGGACAAAAATGTTGGATGAATGAATGGTTTGTTTAGCTATATAAAGTGTCAATACATTTGCCGGCATGCTTTTAGCTACATTAAACTTTCCCAAATGAAAGCGGATTATGAAATGACAAATTATTACATTAATAAAGTAAAAATTTGAGAATTTGCAAGGTTGTGAAATGACACATTGCGACAATCAACAAATTGAGATGCAGAATTATTGGTTTATTCTATGAAATATGAAAATTATATTATCTTAAAAACATTATGATCACCCAGTGACAGGTAATATGATTCCTATAATACAGTGAACATTGGGAAGAGTACTAAAATGAGAGACCTGCCGACCATATCATTGAAAAGCCATTCTTACGTACTGAATCATGTAAGGTGGGAGGGAAACAAACGGAAAATCTTAGGTGTGTGAGCATGCTAATGAACCCATACATTTAGGCCGTTTTGGGACCGGCATTAGTAGCAAATTTACGACCACTGCCCAGTGTTCAAAATTCAATTTTTACAGTACAATTGCATTGATTCCTTGGCCTTGGACACTATAACGGCCAAATTTATGACTTCCATCCTATAAATGCACTACTTATCTACAAAAAAACACACAACTATTTGCATATACTCTCCAAAGCTCATATCATCACACACTCCATATCTAACTCACCCAATAGCTCTCTACACACAGAAATGAAAACTGTTTTCAGTTCTAATGAAGATTTGGCAATCACCAAAGCTTGAATGCGAGACTAGAGTTCGAAGCGGAGTCCTCAAGTAGGGTGGATTCCTAACCTTTTGGGCTAGGGTTCATGACACTTTTAGCAAGGTGTGGGAATCTAACTCAAGTGTTGACAAATTGCAGTGGCATAGTTATTGAAAATACGTACTTATGACCCCTTCTCCAAACCAATTTCCTTGCTCTAAAAACTGCTTTTGTCAAACTGAACAATTTGTAAGTATTTTTGTGGTTTATTTCACGTGATCCATGTTGTTTGATCTTCAGCTTAAACACCCTATAAATATAGTTTGTGTTTTGTTTTTATGTAACATGAAATTAAAAACTGGCAGCTACTTGGAGGAAAAGGAAACATTCGCATTCGTGCAACTATATTCATGGAATCAAAATCCGGGTATATTTTTGAGATGATGAGGTGTATCGTCTTCGGAGGAGGAAGATTGATGGCTTTAGGATTTTAGTATAGGTTTTGTGGGTAGACCTCTATGCTGACCTCTAGTTAACAGTCAGATAGAGATTAAGCCTAGGGGTTCAAGGCTTGACCACATGCAGTGCATTACGTTTTTCCGTCGACAAGGATTGGGTTTTAATGTTTCAATCAGTAGTAACCCAGCTGAATGAATAAAGTAAATTACATCTTCCATATTATGTCAGTGACGAGGTTGTATTTTTTGCATCTTGAGATTAATGGCCAGGGTGAAATATTTACATATAGGTATGAATTCTTTGTCAAGATAGTCGGCGTGTTCTTCCATCTGGGGACCATTCCACGTGGATATCATGGTCAATGAGTTTATTCAAAGTTGACGCCAGGCGGAGTAGAGCTTCAGGCTTATTCAAAGTTGAACTGCCGTATGTTTGGTCGGAAGATTATTTAAACCCAGACCTTCTTGGAAACTGTGCATTTTCTAAGTAAGTTTTAGGTCGAATGAACTCATATGGCCGGATCAAAGATTAATCTCTTGAATTCATAATTTCAAAATTTTAAATAAACCAATTAATTAACCTAATGGAATTTTAGTGTTAATTAACCAGAATATTAGCCATTTAGAAAATACAAGGTTAAGGGGTGGCTTGGTTTTACTTCATAATGACCAGATTTTGTCTTATTGGGTATACTAATTAGTTTAGTATACTAATCTTTTTGGGGAAAGAAAAATACATGCCTAGTTTCAAGTTTATGTTTGCTATAAAACATCAGGGTGTACGGTGATTTCTTAGAGCAGCTATGATGGGAGACTATAACCAAAGACTAAAAATCAAAAAAAATTTGAAAAATGGGTTCCTCAATGGTGCGACGCTACGATTGAAGCCAAATTTGGTGTTGACTTTAAAGTTGCGCTGATCTTTTTTTCTGACAACTTTAAAGTTAATTATAATACTAATTCAGACATAACTTTGATTCACACTTTGATGTCAGCTTTAACTTTCAAAGTTGTGCCCAAATAAACAAAACTTAAAAAAGTTGTGCCCCAATTTTTTTTTTAAAATTATTTTCTAACTAATCCAGCTACAGGCGCAACCTTTAAATATTAGAATATAGACCAAACCAAGACCAAATATCATTGGTTTAGTTTCATCTGTTGCTCTTACTCCTCTCTGGCCAGTGTGGGTTTTCGGCCAAATTTTTGGTTTATTAATACTGGTTGCTCTTAAGCATGTTCTTTAATCAAAAAATCAAATATACAAATGAAGAAAAAATTCTGAAAAAAAAAAAAAAAAAAAAAAAAACTTATAGCATACATTATGTAAAATCCTGAGGTCTCAATTAATCTGGATCACTGATAATTCTGAATTTTTCCTTCTCTAATTTCAGCTCTTGCTCCAGCGTCGTTTGCAACTCACAGATCAAGTAGTATTATATGGCATTCTGGATTATTAGGTAGATCGTTCACGAACTTTATGTATCTACAGAGTAATAAAATGGCTTAATTCATGGAAAATTCTTTAGCTTTACGTTTTCAAAGGCCCCACTTTTGGGCTTTATTGCCTCAGAACCATCTGTTAATATTAGGTA
This sequence comes from Papaver armeniacum, assembly GCA_023531295.1. Lineage (NCBI taxonomy): Eukaryota > Viridiplantae > Streptophyta > Magnoliopsida > Ranunculales > Papaveraceae > Papaver > Papaver armeniacum. The sequence continues at coordinate 3,925 of JAJJWW010011328.1, read as the reverse complement.
TATTGTTGTAACTTTTATGAAACAAAAATAGTAGAGATTTGAAGGTGAAGGTAGAGAAATCTCAGGCTTCATTATCAAACATCTCATACTATACCACGTCCTCTTGGATGAGCTATGTTTGTATATATTATTAATATCATCATATTAAGTTTATTTTCTTCAAATAATATATATAAGATATAGTGAATGTCCTTATAAATACTAATTATTTATTATATATATATGAATTTTCATAGCCGAACTCACATTTATAAATCGAATTATACACGGACGTATGCCGTTCCGAATTACTGACGAATCACGTCCCGTTGACCGAATTTTGGACCGAATTTGAGTTTTACAAAACCGTATAATACTCGTACGTTTGCCGAATCCCGAATTGCTAACTAGGGTCTGGATGAATGGTGGGTCATGAGATTTATCGCCAACAATGATGAAAAATGATTTCTGACTAGTTTTAGCACCATTTTTTATCATTGTGGATATGATCATCTACTTTGATCCTCATTTTCTCTGAACAATCACAGCTCTAGAGTTCTACTCTCTGTCATTCTCTTGTAGTATTTGGTTTTGAAGTATTAGGGTTTGGGTGGAGAGGCTAGGGCAGTTAGGGTTTTTCCTTTGTGCGGTTTAGTTAATAAGATGGCGGGTCAAGGCTATACGAAACGGACAAGGCCTACCACAGAAATTTTAACATGAGGCACCAAAAAGACGATTGACCAAAGAAGTATGGTGGTGTATATATATGGAATCGCATTAATTATTTTTGGCAAGTGAAGAACTGTATGCTTTATAGGTTTGGTGTTTTACAAGGATTGGGAAACTTGTTGCAAGACATATTCTCTGAACAAAACTCTTACCCTTTTAACTACGATACCAAAGCTATAGCTAGGAAGAACAAAGTTGAAGAATGATGAAGAAGCAGTATGGTGATAGCAGCCGCGTTGTTATGGGTATTGAGTCATTACTCTTCGAGATATTGAGTAGACTTCCAGTAAAATCACTCATGAGGTTCAAGTGTGTATGCAAACAATGGCAGTCTTTGATTCACAAAGATCGAAGCTTCATTGATTTGCACTTCACGCGATCAAAAACGTCGTGTAATTTTACTGTTGGTGGTGGTGGTATCTCACTTTTTATGAGGTGGCCTAAGTGGCATAACCATAGATTTGATGTCTCCACGGTTGAACTACTACTGTCCAAAGGAAGAGTAGCGACTGCTCAAAGGGAAAGAGAAGTACCTATATCAGGAGCAGCTGCTTCTTTTCCGTTCGTTTTTGGAGCTGTCAATGGGTTGATATCTTTAGTTAACCGCACTGCGAATTCTGTGAGTATATTAAATCCGAGCACGGGACAATCAACACCTTGGATAAAATCCTTGATTAAACAACAACATGAAAATCTACGTGAGGAAATACAAGTGTTAGATGAAAATGGTGATTGCGTAACTTGTCAGATTCGGTATGTCAATTCTAATTGGTATTACTTTGGCTATGATCCTGTCGCTATGGAACACAAGGTGGTTTTATTTTGGATTAAAAATATATACGACCAGCGCGGAGATTTCTTACATGCTGAAAACATATGTGAGGTCATGACAATTGACGGCAGACAACATAACAACAATCTGTCATGGAGAAGGATTGATGACGAGTTCTCACTCCCGCCAACAATTTCACCGTCAGAATTCACTCATTCTCTTTATGCAAATGGTTCCATTTATTGGCTGCATACTGGCCGAGAACCATTGATTGTGGAATTTAATGTTGGGAGCGAAAAGTTTAGAGTAATTTCAATTCCCAACTACATCATTAAGGAAGTTCGTCATCGTTATATTTGTAAGTTGATACAAATTGATGGTCGTTTAGCTGTGTTAGCTAAGACGACAACATGTATAACTAATACCCCATCAATGAAGATGTGTGTGTTATATGACAAGAAACTGAAGGACATTATAAGTAGTAGTACAAGCAGTGCGGCAGGCAGTAGTGTTAGCAATAGTGGTGATTTCTACTGGTCTGAAGAGACCTTCATGATGCCGCATTCTGACTGGAGGCTGCTACAGTTTGGTTCCATTCAAGCTGTTCCAGGTACAGACTTACTCATCATTAGATCTGAAGGAGCGGCTGGTTCGACTTTCCATTTTTACGATTGGAAGAAGAAGAAAAGTTTTAGCGAGGAGAGGTATTTCATTGCAGAAACATCTTCGTTTGAGTATTTCGTTTACAAAGAAAGCCTCTTGCCTGTAATATGAGTAACTACTGGCCTAATGTTTATTACAGGAGTGCTATAAAATTATTGTGTATGGTTAACATAAAGTTGTGCTTTGTCAAGCATTTTGTTTAGTTAATGAATGAATTCTGGAAAGTCTAGTTGAGAATCTAGATCTCTTTTATTTTTACGCCTTTCGGGTATGTTTCTTTCTTGCCTATGCGTTACTCAGCAAAAAATAGCAGCAGCAATAGACTTGTGAAGGACTCTGCAGCCGTTATAGTGCAAAGTTCATTTTACAGATCCTGATTGGGAGGCTGGTTTTCTTTCTTTTTTTCTCGAATGTACAGGCCATTTATTTAGCGTTCAAATTTAGTTTATTTAAGTCAGGAGATGAGAGATATGCAATCAAGAGATGAGAGATTTAATGGGGCTTCTTCCTCCACTTGTTATGTGCAATGAGTTCTTACTTGGAGATATACTGAGTAGACTTCCTGTGAAACCACTCATGAGGTTCAAGTGTGCAAGCAAGCAATGGCAGTCTTTAATTCATAAAGATCGAAGCTTCATTGATTTGCACTTCACGCGATCAAAAACGTTGTGTAATTTTGCTGTTGGTGGTGGTGGTATCTCACTTTTTATGAGGTGGCCTAGACAAAAGTATTTCTCCTCAGCTAAACTACTGCTGTCTGAAGGAGGAGGAGTAGCGGCCGTTCAAAGGGAAGTGCCTAAACCAGGAACTCCTCTTACACACGTTTTTGGAGCTGTCAATGGGTTGATATCTTTAGTAAACCGCAGCACGAGTTATGTGTGTATATATAATCCGAGCACGGGACAATCAACAGCCCATGTTTAAACAACAACATGATCCGTATGTCAATGATAATTGGTATTACTTTGGGTATGGTCCTGCCACTATGGAGCACAAAGTTGTTTTATTTTGGATCAAAAGAATATGCGACTGGCGTGGATTTTTCTTACGTTTTGAAAACATATGTGAGGTCATGACAGTTGACGGCTGACAACACAACAACAACAATCTATTATGGAGAAGGATTGATGACGAGTTCTCGCTCCCGCCAAAAATTTCACCGGAAGAATTCACTTCTTCTGTTTACGCAAATGGTTCCATTTATTGGCTGCGTACTGGCTCAAGATATTCATATTATGCTACACAAGTAACAGAACCATTAATTGTGGAATTTAATGTTGGGAGTGAAAAGTTTAGAGTAATTTCAATTCCCAACTACATCATTGAAGAAGTTGGTTATCCTTATGATTATAAGTTGATACAAATTGATGGTCGTTTGGCTGTGTTAGCTACGATGACAATGAACCTTGCATCAATGAAGATGTGGGTGTTATATGACAAGAAATTGAAGGACATTACCAGTGGTACTGTGACATCTACAAGCACTGCAGCAGGCAGTACTGTTAGCAATAGTTGTGATTTCTACTGGACTGAAGAGACCTTCGAGATGCAGCATTCTGACTGGAGCGAGCTACAGTTTCGTTCCATTCAAGCTGTTCCAGGTACAGACTTACTCATCATTAAATCTGATTCTGAAGAAGAGGCCCATTCGACTTTCTATTTTTACGATTGGAGGAAGAAGAGTTTTAGCAAGGAGAGTTTTCTCATTCCAAAGAGGAAGACACTTTCGTTTTGAGTATTTCGTTTATAAAGAAAGCCTCTTGCCTGTAATATGAGTAACTA